>VZRJ01008292.1:363465-413895 GCA_013397565.1 Ptilonorhynchus violaceus
TGGGTGATGAACTGACCAAAACCCCCACCCCGTCTCCCTGCACTGTTGGTGGGAAGGAGGGAGGGGCTGGGGGGAGAAAAGGGTGTCTTTAAGGGCTTATTTTACTTCTCATTCTTTTATTCTGATCTTGTTAGTAATAAATTCACTTTATATCATTAAGTAGAGCCTGTTTTGCCCTTGAAGTGTTTTCTCCCGGTCCTTATCTCAACTCATTAGCCCTTTGTTAAATTTTTTCTCCTCTGTCCATTTGCAAAGCAGAGGAGAGTGGGTCAGCAGGCCTTTCGTCGGTGCCTGGCATTTGGCCAGTGTCAAACCACGACACACAGACTTGTATCAACACCGTGCCAAAGTACATTGTAGGTACCAAAAATTGTCTTGGGAGACTAGAGCAGCTTATGGAAGAGAAATTGACTGCAGATTATATGCACAGAAATGCTTCACACTAAATACAACCCCCAATCCCCCGATTTGGTATAGGAAATCCCTAAGACTAATATAATTATGGGAATGACAACATGAACTTGCTCCATCTTCAATCCCTGTCTGATTAAGGCCCCATCTGATTAAGGCCACTGTAAGAAATAGTCTAGTTGGCTAGATGGACTGGTTTTCTGATGAATTAACAAACAGAAGAAATTAAAGAAACAAAGGTAGTCTAGCCTGTAAGCCCATTAACAGCTATGTCATCACATCATACAGACACACATACTTTACTCATGACAATACACAACCCAATTTAGCTACGGTATGGTAGAACTAGGACGCTCAAAGACACATAATGTTAGAGACCACATGAAAAAAAAAAATACTGTGCTAATCCAAGTGACCTTCAGCTTTGTCAGGCAAGGACACTCCTGCTTGTGAGAGACTTCAGCTTTGAAAGAGCTATCCAGGTATCATTTCATTGTGTACACTTCTATTTGTAATATACTCTTCTACCTTGAAAACCTGCAGTGGGAAAAATTTCTACTTTGAAATCCTTTCCCAGCTTCATAAGATGAGCCTTCAAACATTTTCATCTCCTACTTTTCTAGGAGCCTCAGGAATATATTTATCACAAACAAAATCTAGATGCTATCTGAACAATAAATAAAAGCATCTGCATAGCCATCACAATAAGCATCCTATGTGACAGACACATCCAAGTCCCTGAATACATTTATTTCTGAGCATGTAATATAAATTTGAACCATTGCAGCAGATAATCTCATGAAAACTACAGGGATGAAACTAAGCAACTGCACATGGCAACCAATCCGCATTTAACATTTCCTTAACAGCAAAGAGAGCACTTCTCATGAAAACGCTCCTCCCTCTCTAACTTCCTAGCCCCAGCTCCCAGAACTATCTCTGGGAACTAATTTTCATTAACCTAGAGGATTGCAGTACTCATGAACCCATTAAAGTTTAGTTTTGTGTTGCATTATAAAATTCTACCAGAGAAATGTCCAATAAGTAAGTTAACAGTTTTATCGTGTCCCCTGCCAATACCATGTACACCTTCCACAACCACCTGTTCTCTAACATAAGTAACTGAAACGTCATGCTTTTGTCTCAGACTTTAACATGTCACATACCTGAAACTCCCTCTCGTTTCCCCACCTCCCCCAGTCACAGAAACCAGTCTAATAGAAGGTATGTAGTTTTCCCCACAAATCTTGTTCTCCTTACATCAAAGAGCCATGATTGCTACAGGATTATTCAACCCTGGTAGTCAACCTAATACACTCAAATGGAAATTCTTAATACACCACTAGGCTTGCTCATCAAGATATTTAGGAGACTCTCCATTTGAAGACTTAAGTATAAAGAAACATCCTCCTGAACCACATATTCTAGCAGAGAGAAAGGATTTGAAAAAAGGAACAACAGGATGTATTTTTACATGCATATAATTAGGAAGTCAGACTAGATTATCACAGTCTTTCTGGTCAGTTTGCAGAAAGTTCTCAAGACTTAATTTATGCAGCTGAAACTACCAGGGTGAACAATACAGATCTTCTAATGACATCTGATTGCAGCTCTAAACAGTACTTCACTTAGTTTTGTATTCTCAGGCTGAAATCAGTTTTGAATTATCAAGCTGAAAAAAAGCTAAGCCTTCCAAAATGGATGCAGAGCTAACATACAATCCTTGAGCATATTACTATCAAATATGTTTTGTCAGATGTCTATGTACACGGGACTCAATTAATTCTTTCTGTACCAAAATACATAGACATACTATCCAAATTAACATATTTAGTCATACTGAACCATGCACTTGAAACACAAGATGGAGCCTTCCACAGTCCATCTCATTTTGGTTATACCATACATGACTACATTGTCCTCTTTCGTCAAAGGGTTATTTTAGTCTGTGAAAAGTTTAAAGACAGCACTCAAACATCTGTAGATATCTTTTTTCCACAGCAGATTTAATAACAGGTGAAGTCATCAATTAGGGCAAAATCACTCACCTCTCTGGAAAAATGAGTTTGTCTCAGAACTGTATGCTATAACATTTAGCTGTAGAAGGAAAACACAGTACATAAATCTAAATGTGCAGTTTTCACATTCAAAATAAATCTGTCAGACTTCACACAAGGGACTGGTACACTAATGCTATCCAAAGCTATATTTTGCTGGGTAATCTTTATGTAATTAGGAGCCTCAAGAAGACACTAGATTAAAATTCCCTTAAAAGGAGAAATACTCACATACATTCCCACCCTGAATATCACAAATACATTAGGCTGTACCTTCTCTTTCACAGATTTCAAGCAACGGGATCCTCATAATCATTAAACAGGAATTTATAACAGTAGCTAACAGGTTTTCTTGTCAGGTTTTTCCTGATAGTGATTCAGAACTTTCTCCTTTTTTGCTGCCTTTTAACCCTATTTCTAGTGTTGCCTTTGGTTATGATAAGTGATTTCCTTTGCATAGTATGTATTCATATCATCCAAGCTTTTTAGAATTTATTTCTGTTTATCAGCTTCTCTTTCCCATCTCATCCTTGTTCCTGTGGGGTTTTTTTTGGAGGGAAGAAGCAGCTTCATATTTTAAAAAGAAACCATTTGTTGATTTTTTTCTTTCATAATCAAGATTCTGGATCCATTTTCCTTTTCTACTTAATTAAATAGTTCCCTCTTCTTAACCATTTGAAATGAACTCGCAAGATTTGCTATCACACCACCTACTAATTATAACCTACAAATTTCATTCCTAGTGTTATTTCTGTCTTCTCTTCCGAAAATGCTCCTTGGTTCTCACCAAGTCCTTTTGCAACCTGATGTGTGCGATTCAAGCCACCACAATTCCCATAACTGATGAACTTTAATTTGATCTGAAGCACATATGTGCTTGCACAACAGAGAACTTGAATAATGGACAGTATCAGTATTTTAACATTTTTGAGTTAAAAAACTGTTTTTGTCCCCTCTGCTGTAGAATGTGCTGGCCAAGTCAGAGATCAGCCCTTCATTGCAGAGTTGTGGTGAAGGGCAGCAGGGAGATCCTGAGCTTTTTGCCTTGGGAGTTGCTTTTCTCTGGCCCCTGTGGAGGCTACATGGTATGGACCAGCATCCCATCTCCTGCCTCCCTGATCCTCTCAGCCCAAACATCATCCACTGACATGTCTCCCTGGCTTGGTCTTTGATCTGCCTCTTTACCATGGCCTTCCCGGGGGACCACTGGATGGACGCTGACCTTGAACACTGCCTTCAGACATGATCATGACTCTTGCCCCCCACCACTATCCCAGCTTGGTCCCCTCAGGGTTCAGTCTGCCTCTACTGCTCCCTGACGTCCTCTTCATTTCTCTCCATCACTCTCAAAATCATCCCTTTCCTAGAAATAGCCTGGGGTCTCCACATCTGCTCTCCCCTCTTTCCTTACTTCTGCCTCCAGCTTCAATGACCAGAGCTTCTAGCATGCTGCTCCCCATGTTACCTCTCCTCCTGCTCCTGTCAGGTATGCTCCAGCAGAAAGGAAGAACACCACCTTTAAAAACAACCAACCCCCACCCTCATGAATAAAAACGTACTTTTAACATTTGAATCTATGTTACTTGAATAGAAGCAGAAACAACATTATTTGTAACATCTCCATATAGATCCCCATGTCCACACAGCATAAATGATACAAGCTATTCACTGGTGTTATCAGAATAGCTTTCACCAAGATCTCCAATGACTTCTTTTCAAATATAAGCCACGTTGAATCTTTGTCTTCCCCATTTTTGTACCATTTTCAAAATTTTGCAGTCTTTCAGCTTTCAGAAATAAATTTTCTCTTTATATATCTTCTTTCCTCACAGATGCTTCAGAGAGAATCCTAAAGATTTAATCTTTGTATTCATTCCAGCTCACATCACAAGTGGATCTCATTCAACAGGATTATCTAAGCAGACGGCCCACAGGTCTCTTTGCTTCTTCCTTCACCTCAGGTTTAACTGAGAAAAAGAGACTGATGTCATTCTGGTATCTCTCCCACAGTGCCCAGGTGTCAATTTGGGTCCAGTACAGACCCCTCCTCAGACATTCACAGAGTTGTCTATGTTCAACTCGTCCTTTCCTTCCTTCTCTCACTGCTCATGGATAGACACTGCAATTCTCAACCAGGACTAGAAATGGAAATCATGTTCAGCTCAGTCCTTCTTCGAGGCAGAATTTTTGCTTCTTCCTAAATAATCTCTGTGATCCAGCTTTCCCTATATTCAACACAAGCCTCCTTATGCTTGAGTTATTATCTCAATTTCTGCCTAATAAGCCCAGTACCACTATCTTCCAAAGACATCATTATTCACTGCTGCAAATACCTGTTCCTTTCTTTGCCATGAGAAGAAGGTAGACAGGTAAGATATAATTCAGTCATATTACCAGTTTTACACAGATGTATTTTTCTAAATCAATTAATGGAGAAATTTTGGGGTTCAGGTTCCTAATATTCTTGCATTAGGATATTTTATTTTATTAGGTGTTCAATACAAGGTTTAACTAAAAACTTTATGTCCTTTAGTGTTGTATCCCAGTACCTAATTTCTCATCAGCCCTTTAGTGCAAGCAGCAGGGACCATCAGACACATTGCAATGCACAATAGAGCACTGAGATAAATTTAATTCCGTGAAAATAGAACATAAAAGTCTGGAGAAGTCTGGCCTTATCACTTATCCTACTTAAAAGTAAGGAGGAATAAAATCATAGCAAATTCTGCTTTCCCACAAGAAATAGTACTGGAATAAATCACCTTCCAATTGAAATTTTGAATTTAAAAAACAAAATAATAATTCTCATCTCCAATTATAAATCAGAGGTTAGATTAACATAACGTTTCAGTATCAGTAATACAGTCTTACAGGAAACAAAAAAAAGAAGACACGTTTAACTAGGGAGTGTTCCACTCTGCAATAATGTTAGCACTAATTTAAAAAGTTATTAAGCTGCACTTATTTCCACAGGAAGTTACTGGCAAAATGTATTTTTTTATTGTAGTCTTTGATGCCTTGAGGGAGCAGAGTTAAATGGCTGAGTCAGTCACTAAAACAGCAAACCAATTCCCTTGCATCACATTCTCCTCCATGCTCTGAATACTAATCAGGACAGAATATTGAAAACAAAAGCTGAGTGTCTGCCAGTTGAAACATGACTCTGTACCATGCCTGATGTATTGATAACTTGCTCCCTCTTCAATGAATAAACCAAATGAATCACAACAAACAACGAGGCTGTACGATATAATGCTACAGATTTGTTTACTCTATACATGCATATTCAACTCAATAATAAATACAGGCTGTTTCTAAAACTCATTACCCAGGAATGATTTTTTTTTTTTATTTGCAATATAACAAAGAAAATCCAATGGTAATGTTACCTCTAAGATCTTCACTCTTACTCTGCACAGCATACAGCACATACACATTATTTCCCTCCTCTTTCTGTACAGCCTCCATATATCAAATAATGGAGAACAAAGGCTTCAAGACATTCTCCAACAAAACAACCCAAATAATCATGTTGGGCAAGAAGTTACTTCAAACAAAAGTTCTTCCATTACAAGAACATGTGAATCTGAAGATTTACCTATGATCAATTTTTCATAAAGATGTTCCTTTTTATACTCATGGTAAGGTTCACGAGCTTTTACCAAAACAGCCCATGCCAGTGAAACGTCAGCATTCCTTCCTTGTATCAAGAGTCCATGCTTCCCTGCTAGGAAATACAAGTGCCACTGTGGGAATGTGGCGGGAATGAGAAGTGACAGAAAACTTGACAGTCTTATACTATTGATTTAGACTGCAATAACTTCCAGGGCACACTGTGGAATCAGGTTTGATAAAACACAAGAGATCAGATTCAAGCTGCGTGGAGCAGGGATAGATGGCAGGAGATCCAAGTGAGGGGAGCCAAGTTTGAGCCAAGTTCAGTAGTTTGCCACTTGCCAAAGCATTCCAATAGAAGAAACAACTGTCCTTCTACTTGGTAAAGTAACCCAAATATGGAAATCATTGTATAGCAACAACATTCTGCTGACCCTCAGCTCAACCCAGGAAACCATGCAACAAGTGATCATGTTCCTTTCCTCTCTTCTAATGTTTGCTAGAGATTAAATCACTTTAACCAGTGCGAGGGTTTCCTCTGGAATTGCAGCATACAGCAATAGATGAATTTCATTTTTACCACCTCCAAATATTAATGCAAACAAGATCATTTCTATGTTCAGAGGACAATACAGTGTCTAATAACTTTTTCAGATAAGTATATTACTAAGTCTGGAACTGTTATCAATACCCCTATTAGCTTGTCAAAGACTGTCTGAAAGGGAACTGGACTGACATAGTATTTTGGGACAAGTGCATTTGTTAAACTCAGTGCAAAGTAAAAAAAAAAAGTCAGATCAAATAAATATTGTAGAAATCTTACAATTATGATTAGAAGCTAGCTAAAGAAAATAGAAAAGGAAAAGTATCACAGTTACAGGGAATCTACTTGTGAGAAACATTACTAGAATTCAACAAACATTTATTTAGAAAACAGCAATCAAAGGAACAGAGTCTAGAAAAAGAATACTATAAATAGAGTTTGGTAACTGCTGATTAGTAAACTGTTTGGATTTTATGTACACAGTAAACAACTTCGAAGGAAAAACAGGTTTTAAAGCTTGGTCTGAGGATGTGAATGAGACGATGGAGTCTGTCAAACAGTTTATACATTTCATGAAATCTCTTTTCTACTGACATCCTAACACAAGATAATAAAACGTTTAATTGCATATTGTGTTAAGTTTCTACTTACACTAGAACAATTTCTTTTACTATGTTAAGAAATAGAGGGGAAAAAAGACATACACAAATAGAATTGGCTAGCCACAAGCAAACAGCCCAAGTCTGAAGTATCAGATTCAGCAGGGTTTCTGTGACTGAAACTGGTCAGCTGCAATTCAAGGACAAAGCTTAGTGTGACACAAATAGCAATGTCCTGCTCAACACTTTAATAGAAGTGTGCAAAAAAGAAGAAAAGAGGGAGCAAATAACTTGAAGAAAAACCCTACCTGAGTACAACAGCAATCAGAGAGTGGACCTCAGAGTAAGACAGGCTGCAGATAAGTGAAAGGAAATGTGGTTTCCTAGTTACTTGAGTTATTACTGAACACTCATTATAAATCTACTGGAACACTTTCACTTTGTCCTCTTGAAATCAATTCCCAAACTTACGAAGTGTAGAAAAAGCAGTGAACTCTTCTCAATTTACCTTCACTTTTACACTGAAAAGTATTTGCAGTATGATGTGTTTGATTAAAATTTTACAAGCTAAGGAACCAAGAGTTACTTCACTCCCTTACATTGCTACCACCCTAACATATATAAAAATTAGGTATCCAAGTAATATAGGAAGAGAAATAAGAAAATATACATCATACAGCCATCATCCCTCTTTATTCCTGAAGTCCAAACATTTGATCACAAATTTTGCAATACACACACAATAATGTGAAAAGGGCATTCCATACACCTTTTATTGCCTGAATCTTCTACAAGTTTTCCTATTTTGCCACCCTCACAAGGAGTAGTTTTTCTAACAAAAAAAAGTTTTCTTAAACAAAGGGGAGTGTGTGTGGGGAAGAATGAAATAACAATGTTAACTGTTTTTTGTCTAGTTAAAAGAGGAGAGAGAGATGATGAAAACAAGCAAGCACAGACATACCAAAATTGTGTAGTTGACTATCAACAGCTAAAACTGCTGGTTAAACCAAACACTGTTTTTGCCTTCAAAACGCTAAACTATTAAGCAAAAATGTGAGCCTTTAAGGTCTTCTTAAAAATCACAAATAAACCAGTTCATGATCTATTTCAGCTCTTCCAGACATACAGCTTTTGCTCTTTATTCTTTCAGAATATTTTCTAAAAGAATGCCCAAAACCCATGTAGTTTCCCATATGGTTGCAATTACTTCACATGAAGCAAACAGGGTATATTTCAACAAAAATATATAGTAATTAGGTTAAATTGCACCCACTGCATTTAATGGATTAATACACTAGGAAGCAGGCAGAGGTTAACTAGGGAGGGTAGTCTTACATTACCAAAAGTCAACTCTGCCACCCTGAGTAGCTCTCACAGTACAGGATTATTTCCAACATCATTTACAGTACCAGCACCCTTTTTCAACTCCACCTGTGGCAAAAGCCCGTATGTTCCAGCATAATAGCATGTGACATTGCTACAGTCAGCTCACAATTCTAAATCACATCCCAAAGCAAGCTTCTCCAATCCTCCCTAAGCACAGTTCTTTCCAGGATTTTCCTAACAATTTCTTATTTTTGGGCAATGTCACCAAAGCTCAGAGTGTCCCACGCTTTTGAGACACATCTGTTTTCCTGTCCATGTCTGAATACATCATACAGTTGGTACACATATGGCCAAATAAATCAATCCAAAATTTCTTGGAAGCATCAAGCATGCTGTGCAAGTACACATCACTTGTGTATTTCTCATGCCCAAAAATCAAAGAAAAATTAGGACGAGTGGGATATGTAGAGAACATACAGTCCAAACTCTTATTCAAAGCAAGGTCAGCAATCAAAGTTGCTCTATTGCAACTACTACAGTGATCAGGGCCTTGGCCAGTGCAGGCCTGCACACCTCCAGTAATACAGAGTCTGCAAAATCTCTGAGCAACTTGCTCCAGTGCTTAACCACATTCACCATCAGATTTGAATTTCCTGATATCCAGATGAAGTTTCCTTTGTTGCAATTTACAACTTTTGCATCTTACACTTTTGCCATCCATCTCTCAGAAGAATCTCCATTTCTGCTATTCTACTGACCCCACCTCTTCAAAAGCTGCCAAGAAATTTATTTTGAGACCATTGTTCATGATTTCTCTAGATATCAATAGCAAAGTAACTCATAAAAAAAGATTAACACTGGAAGATATCTGTCGGAAAAGAGGAAGACGCGTCAGGAAATAGCTGAATGCGTCTTCCGCACATATGATTGGTAAAAACAGGAACATTTGCTGATTAAAAAAAAATAGCACCACCCTTAAGTACTTAGTTGACTGAGAGAGATACTGCACACATTTGCATTTCTCTGGGTAGCTTACCTTGCAAACATCACTGCATTCTTTAAAGGTTCCCTCATCTCCAGACCATGCTGGCTATAGCAGAAAACATGGAAGTCACATTCAAGGCACCACAGACAGAAGATCCTGTGCTAAGGTCCTTAAAAGTGCATACACTGATTCTGCAATCTCATCTCTCCTGCCTGCACCAGAAAATGAATTCTGATACAGTGCTTCTCTATGCAAAGTAGTTTAATGAGGTTTCTGAGACTAGAAAGAGTCACAGTACATTGAAATTATATGTGCCAGTACAAAGTTTGTAGCTTACAGATTGCACTCACCCTCCAGAACTATGGCTTAGAAATAGCTGAAATTCAGAGTTAATTATGCTGAAATCCAAACTTAAGACTAAAAGCAAAGAGTACGTGCAAGGCATTTAAACACAGATATTTATTCCTCCAGCATCACCCAGAGAAGAAAAAAAAATCCACAAAACATGATGAACTTCCTATTTCTGCTAGAGTCAGATCAAATTCACCAGGAAGCAAATGTCAAAGCATGTCTGAAAGCACCAGTTATTGCCTGTTCCACAGCAGAACAAGACAATGGCTCTGTAGATGTTTTAACTGTGTTTCTAAGAGTTACTAAACCAATTCAACTTTACACCGACTTTTTTTTCCTAAAGGGAAAAAACCAGCAATACTTTATGAATGTTTTAGAAATAACATACTGACTGACAAATCATAGCCTTTACTGTATGCATGGGAAGGTAGCTGTGGAGGAATTATTTCTTGCAGGAGCTGTTCTGCTTGGGGGACAAGGTGGGGGGATGCTGTTCCAGAAGAGCTGCATGCTTAGCCCAGTTATTCTGTAGTGTGAGTTACCTGGATTGCTAAGTATGGAGTTGCCAGGTTGCAGTGACTCTAGAATACTCCTATTTATTTCATTAATTTTATTAACTTCTTATTTTCATTCAAAAATAATTACATGCAAACTGCAAAGGAACTGAAGGAAAGACTCCCTAATGATTTAGACAGGCCTGAAGACCCAACCTTACATAAGGCTTCTCTATAAAGAGACATGATAGCATTAAGTGTTACATTTTTACTTGTTTTTGAAGAAGTTAAGTTTCATATTCTGCTTCTGTGAGCCAGATAAACAGGTAAATATACTTCCTTTCAGTATTTTTGAGCATGAGTTTCCTTAAAAATCTTCATATGGACTCTTTCATTGACAACAGAGCATGGTTTAGTTGATACTGTGTATATACATCTGAAATTTATCATCCTGACCAGAGAAACAGAGTATGTTCACAACCACAAATTACATTCAGTCATACATCTGCTGCACAGTTAGTGTATGTCAACTATAGTAAGAAATGTCTGCCAAGACTCTCTGTATACTGATTTTTTCTTTCTGGTTCATCAATATGTAACTCCTTATTGCCTTCTCCACTTATTCTTCAAGAAAATGTAGGAAGGAGGACAGTGAGTTCTTGACTGGTATAGTCCAAGTGAGTTTTAACTGAGAGGCTGAACATAACAGGAAAGCAGGTAAGCTTCTTAGAGAGCAACTGATCTTTCAGCTGTGCTGAAAAAGATATTAAAAGAGTACTGATTAGAATCTTCTAGTTCCCTTAAAATTACTTTCCACCCTAAAATGATCCTTCCCAAACTTTCCAGTCCCTATCAGACTTCTGCCTTATGACATTTATCTTTACTCTGTTCCACTGCACTCCCATTGAGTTTCTCCCCGACTTCAAAGGTCACATCCATCCAACCATCACGAGCAAGGCATTCCAGCATCCACAGGTAACAGAAGAGTACATCTCAACTACTTCAACGCTGGCAGAATCTATCCATGAAAGAGAAGAAAGAAGAAAGTATTTCCTCACACAAGTCCAGCCAGGTCTGTGCCAGCACAAAGGATATTAATTTCAAACAAAGAACAAAGATAGGAAAGTACTGCAGTGGTTGTGAGGACTGCAGTGATATGGAGAGCAGAAACAGCCCTCATACAAAATGGTATGGTTTTGTGCTTTAAAACACTGTCTCAGCTATTTATGCCTCATCAGTGGGATAGCAGTGTGTCCAGAAGACAACCAGCTGACAGTACTGACTTCTGTTGCCTTGCCAGAGAGAAAATAAGGCCAGAGGCAGGAATACTTACTTCTGAAAGGCCCTCTGAGCTCAGCAGTGCAAGTTAGCACAAACACCCAGTTCATAACAAACGTGCAGAAAGGAGAAAAGGCAAAAAGCAGGAGCACCAGTGAAGTACTACAGCCACTTACCAGTTGAGATCTGCTTATCAGTTACTACCACTTCCACACCAAAATTAACCCAAAAGCAACAACTTGAATACCAATGAGGAAAACAAATCTCAAAGTTCAGGGGATTGCTAAACTTTGGGTTGGAGAGAGAACCTAGACAAAGACATATGATTATCTGGAAGTGCATACACAAGGTTTTAGTTTGGTGTGTTGCTTTTTTTAAGAGTTTTTGTGTTTATTTTTCCCACTTTCCTGTTTTTCTCCTCAGCATTTGATATTTTTCACTAGAAAGGAAAGAAAGAGAAAAACATTACTAGATCAAGTGATTGAATATTTTTATGATTTTTGGCCAAAACTCTCTCCAATAAAGCTATATTACACCTTTTTTAAACACTCTAAGTTTGGATGAAAAAACTGATGTCCATTAGCTAGGTTGCAAGGTGTCAGGATTCTAGGATTTAGCTCTTTCCATAAAATAACATATCCAATGTAGCTTTGTCTCATTTCAGTATTTTAAATATTTCCTACTCCTACAAATAAGTAAAGAAGCTGGTAATGATCTGTAATTTTCACTGCCTAACATTCTGTCCTTTTAGATAAGATGTATGCAGTATCCCATAGAAGCTCTAAATCTTGACCTTATTTGCAGTAAATCCTTGAGGTTAAATCAACACTCTAGACTTCGGATTTATTTTGTGCTTGCCCTGAATCTTTGTTTAGGTTCACAGCTATACATATATATCTGAAAGTCTCCTATATTCCCATGTAGAAACTAAAAACCAGTGTCTGTATCAAGAAGTTTGACTGTACAGAGGAATCTAGTCAACATATTAACAGCTGTTAGCCTATCTCTCAATCTGTAGTAACAGACATTTGCAGGAAGTTCATAAAATATTCTCAAGAACAGGAATTCTTGTTCTGAGGCTTAAAATGGAGTGACTATGGAATATGCTTTTATTAGTTAAAAGATAAGGAACTGTATACTCAAGTTGTGTTTAAAACTACCCATTCAATTTGCAAAAACCAAGAATTCAGAAGAGTTAACACCTTAACTTGCCTCCAATGTATCTATAAACACTACTGTCACACTGATTGATGTCACAAAAATAATCACAAAGTATTTTTCTCGTATGACATTCATCTTTATAAACAGCATAAACACAGATGCATGCATGTTTCTTCTCCATGCATGTCAGGTAACTATCTAGAAGAGTTTCCATCCTGAGGTACCCCACTACTCCAGTGACAAATTCAGCTGTTGACTGAAGACAATAAAGCTGTTTGATTAAAAGCTCAATAAATTTGTATAAAAGTAGAAGATAGCTTAATTCAGTCAGGGAAAATGTAATCGACACAACTCTAGTTCCACAGACAGAGCACTTGTTGACACTGAGGCAATGGGTTGTTCAGTCTGAAAATCCTATTACCTCAGTGAAGATGAGGTTAACAATGCTCATTGTATACCATTTGTTGCTGCAAAACCAGGCAGTAAAATTACTGGTGGAAACCCAAACTTCATTCTTTGCTGCTATAGGGTGACCTCATTTACACAGATGAAACTGAATCTCAAGAGAAAGTTAAAAAAAATTAGCAGTTGTGGAAAAGAACTGAACCAAGAAGTTGAACCAAGTATGTTCAGATCTGTCTTATTAACCAAAACACTTCATTTAAATCTATTATGCAAGACTGCTTCACAGATTTCTTGGCAGGAAATTCAGGGGGGAAATAGGATCATTAGTATTCTAATTAAGGAAAGGAAAGGATGATGGTTGATGAATTTGGTCAAGCACATTGACTCTAAAGGATATATATTAGTGTTGAAAAAAGCAGAACAACTAGTTAACAAACTCCCTACATCCTAGCAGTCCAAAGGGGACAAGAAATCGATCCAAGTGACAAATTCTGAATCTTAGAAATCTGGTTTATAGTTCAGATTTAAAACAGCAGCAGATGTTATTAACAACTAGAAAAAATTGCCTTTATTTCAAAGTAGTCAAACGTCTTTTCTAAACCTACATGAAGCATGAATTCCAAACAGATTTCAACAAACTAATTACCTAATCTGCAATCACACATTCAATCAATTATGTTTGCAGTCCTGGAACTTCAAATTTGAAATATCAGTTGAATCTAATAATGTAACTATCCGTTGTTCCGATATAATCATAGAGAATTTAAGGTTGGCAGGGATGCCTGGAAGTCATTTACTGTAAACCCAAATTCAGAACAAAGCTAACTGGAATTCTAAATCAAGTTGCCCAGAGCACTAACTGAGGATAATTTAGAAATCCTTCATTTTTAAGTACCATGTTGATGAATTGATATGAGAGGTTTAAAGAAAAAAACCCACAATAAATTACCTCAATGTTATCAAAAGAAATGAAATTTTGTCTGTCTAGTGAATAATCTTAGACCACATTTCCCAGAGAGGTTGTGGATTCTCCTTCTCTGGAGATACCCAAAAGCTGCCTGGACACAATTCTGAGTGATGTGCTTTAGGGGACCCTGCTTGAGCAGGGAGGTTGGACTACGTTGTCTCCAGTGATCTCTTCCAACTCTACCCGTTCTGTGATATTTAAAAGTCCTCCTAAGATAATCAAACTGAGCCAGTATTGGCCATCGTAGATGAGTCTCAAGACACTGTCTTTCCACTGTCCTAATTTGTCAAATGCACTGGAATAATGGTATTTGGCAGCTTGGTGCTTTCATAGCTTTTACTGTGTAACATAGTAAACAAACACAGAAGTGCCTGTTTTTACAAACTAACATAAACTGGTCCCCTTCCCCATCCCCTTCTTCCTCAGACACTGAGAAATTGTGACAAATCAGCTGATCATATCTTATTAATTAAAATTGGGAAATGCTTAAGGAAACACTTCTTCCTACATCATTTCTTCCACCCCTGCCTCCCCAAAAGAAAAAACAAACTACAAAAAATGTTGAAAAGAAAGTTTAATATTTGAGTTGAAACACACGAAATTGTTAGATTTGGGAGTTCAGCTATTGAGAGTCAATATAAACTTTCAAAAAGCCCCCAAAATCCAACATATACCAGCAGTCATAATCAAACTGTAAATTCCCTATATTTTTCCCCAGGTTTTTTGGGAAAATCTCAGTTTATCTTCCTTCTAAGATTTCACAGAAGCCTTTAGGGCAGAGATATGCGAAAGCAAAAGGCAGGAAGAAAGGTACAGAAACCACACAAGACGTACGTGTAGGTGAAAGAGGTGAATCAATTAGAAGTGCCTCGAAAGAAGACAAAATTGAGAGCTAAAACCAGAAGATGTATCTAGATAATACACAGTGTATCCTACAAGTAACAAACATGATATAAATATGGGTCACTTCTCCCTGTTCCATATGGGGACACAGACCAGGATTCAATTTATTATTTTTTTTTATTGACAGAGTTGGGGGGTCTGCTGTTTCTATTTGCCTAGAGAAGAAAAGCTTTGAAACATAGAGAAGGGAAACAAAAAAATAGCTTCATAATTTTTAAGGCTTAGTGTTATCATCAGCACAGTCAGTTTTATTTACCTTTGCACAGGAAAGCTTCACTGAAACCAAAATTTAAGACCTGCCATCTTCTCCCATCTTATTAAAACACTGCTTAAAAGGACTAGTCTCTATTCAAGCTTCTACCCCTCATTTTAATCCTACAGCAGGGTAGTATTACTACTCAAGATCCTAAAAAGTGCTCAGTGAAGAGAGACTTTCTCTAGCAATTTAGGATGCTGATCAAAACACCACAGCTCTTGGGAAAAATTTGGACTCCTTAGTCACTGAAGAGACATCTCCTGAAATGGAGAAACCAGTTTTAATAGAGGCTTTCTGATCTGTTGTACTGGACAGAACTTCTTTCCAAAAGCATCCTTTGGATGCTAAGTCTAGAAGGTGACTTACAGATAAGAGACTGCATAATTTCTCGGGCAAGATGTTTAAGCAACACACAGAGAACAAAAAGTGATACTCTTTTCCTTCGCTACAACAGAGTGAACTGAATAAGTGAACATCTGGCTCCAGGATACAGTGGGAACAGACCACAGTTAAGAACTGGTAAAAATCCAAACTCCACCAAGCAACTTACAAAAATCTCAGATTTGTTTCTTTGTTAACAGCACAAAGGCTAGCAAGCTACAGTGCAACCACAGCCAGAATAAAAGGCTTCTATGATAACTAATTTGATTTGAGATTAACCATAAATTCCTTTCAGTATGACAAAACCAATGAAACTGAAAAAAGCAAGATAATGAAGCAGAGGTAATGCACATAGTGCACAATTATCTTGCCACTTCAGGAGTTGGGAAAAACCATACGCAATTTGCATAAATTGAGTCAGAGTGGTCTGGTACCTAAAAATTATGATTTTCCTGATCAATGTCATGCTTTTTCATCTACAAATGTTTTTCTCACAGAGATATGCAGAGTGAACTCTCAGAGACAGGCTTTTTTCCTGTACATTGCTAACGCAGATTAAAAGTTACCACATTACCGAACATTATGGTAATAAGAGAGCCTAGTGCTAAGTCTTTTCTCAATAATTCTTTACACTGATGATTTCTACCAATTTAATTCTCACTTAAAAATATCCCACACAATCACAAATACATGTATCAGCAAGTGGAATTGCAAAATATTGGAATGATTGTATTTTAATAGCTTTTACACTAGATACAGATAGTATTACTCTTTTTTATTTTTTTTAAAGATATGCAGGACCCCATTTTACAAGCACGCACACGTGCTAATGGTAGTACGACAGGTTTTAATATAGTGTCTCGTGTTAGCAGATGGCCCTTCGGTGCTGTGTTTTATTAGTCTGTTTTGCCCAAGAAATATTTGGCTACAGAAACTGCAGCATGTCATCGATTTTATTACATTGGTGAATTATCTCAGAGTCTGGTAATACAAACTGCTTAGGCAGTTATTAATTTTATTTATGTTTTGTTATTACTGAAGAAACCTCTTTGTTATTCCCCACTGCTATCACTGTCTTTGCATCAAGCCCAACTGATGCTTTTCAATGTGTATCATTCTTGCCATCAATTCATTTTCCTTGTTTCTTATCTTTTTGGTGTTCTGGGTGGATTCAGCACGCAGCTCAGCTCCCACTTCAGCCCATGCCCTGGCTCTCCCTTCCTCCAGCCAGCACTGGTGACAGACTCCCTGCCAGTCACCAGGCTCTGGGACAGCCGCCAGCCTGGCCCTTCCTTCGCTCGCACGCTCCAGTGTCTCTCCATCTCGCTGTGCGGCACGAGGCTCGTGCACAGAGTGCAGGAGGGGAGTGCTGGTGTGAGACCCTCCTTCGCTCCTCACAGAGGCACCTGGCACACCGGCAGCTCTTCCAGTCCTTCTGTCAGCTGCCAAGAGCACAAAGCAAACCTCCCTGGTCTGAGCAAACAAACACCATCAACCAAAAGCTCACAATGCAAATGTTTTGCACAAAGGCAAGTGTGATATGTTTACTTCTAAATACAACACATTCTAAATACTTTCAACAGTTGAACCAAAATAATTATAGTGGCTAATAAGAAAAAAGGCTACTTTTCAGCCTTATGTAGGTCATCCAGTGCTGGAACTTAAAACTCTCAGATCCACAACACAGTTGATAGGAATGACCGGAGGGGAAGCAGCATGTAGAGCAGCCCATATGGGCGACATATGCTTCACCAGGAAACCACTAACTTTGTGACAGCAGCAGAATATTCAGGATAAGAGATGTTTATACATGGGTCCAAGAACAAGAGTGCAGTCTAAAGATGGCAGGCAATATATCCAACTATAAAATATCCCATTAGAGTCAGCTGTGGGAAGAGTACAGGCATGATCTCCTGCCACAATATTAAACAGCTAAATGTGCTAAAATGCCCAGGCACCTAATATAGCCAAGAGTTTCTTGCATGAATTCAGACTAGAGGCAATGCACTACAGCAATTTCTGTCTAAAAGACCACATATATTTAAAAAAAAAAATTAGAACAAGGCATGACACATTTTAAAAATATGAGCCAGTTAGCCAGAATTTGTGTATTAACAAATACAATGTCAAGGTTTATACAAGTCCTTTCCAAAAAGGCTAAAAAGCAGAAAACTTTTAGCCCTTAGCACAGAAAGTGCTCAAAATCACCAGTCAAGAAAAGATCCAGTGAGCTTGGGAAAACTGGCTGTTTAGGACAGGAAAGTTATAATAATTTTCTATTCTTCCCTTAAAAGGTTATAAATCCTACTTGTGTCACATTTATATATGCACAACCTTAAAATAGAAAAAAAATTTAAAATCCAGTTTTCACAAATTCTTCAGGACCTTAAAAAAAAAAGGAAAAAAAGCAGGGAAATACTGTTAGTGTCTGTCCTAGTTCAGATAGAAACTAATTAATAAAAAGAAAGCAAAAAAATGCTAGCAGGCAGAAAAATGTTTATGTGAACTACTGCAACACCCAAAGCTGTTTGTCATCTCTAAGTAAAGATTCACCAGTGACTATTAAATCCAAATATGAATCATAAATTTTGAGTCTGCCACCAGTTTTCATTTGATGTGCAGAAAGGTGTGCAGAAGTCGCCGCACTTCCTACATGGGATAATCATTGTAAATAACAGAGATAAATTCTATTCAGAACTCAGCTTGAAACCACATGTAAACCTACAACTTCCAAATGTAAAATGGGTGACTAACAGCTGCATCCCACAAGATAATAACACATAAAACCTTTAACAGTTCTGAAAGTGTCTAAACACAAAAAAATACAGCTACAGTGTTTGAATGAGCTGTGTTGTTTTGAGCAGATAAAATAACATTTATTACTTTTTCTGTGTTCTCCTTTGACTAGACATTCGAAGTTTTTCAAGGAAGCCTATGATTTCTTATGAGCAGAAATAAAAAGTGAAGTTAGAATCTTTGGGGCCGGGAGAATCAGAAGATATTCCAAGATAGCAATTTATTATTTCTCTTTCTTTCATATTTCTCAACTTCTTGGATTGAAAGACTATGAACAACATGAGAAACTCATGATCTCCCAGTGTACAGATGATTCCCCAGAGACAGAGGACAGTGTTTAGTTATCTTCTCTTCTGACATGTCTACTATTTTTTTGTCTCCTCTTTTTCCCCCTTACATCTCTTGTAAACCCAGATGCTTCATAGCAGAGTTCCTGTAGTGTACATAAAGAACATATTTTATAGAATGTACTCTATTTTAACTATTGAGAGCTACACTCTTTGACATTTCATTCATATACATACAGAAACACTTTTACAATATATGTCAAACCTATTTACATTGCTGAGGTGACTCTACAAGTGCAAAAAAGTGAATAAAATAGTCATTTCCCCCCTCCTTTGCTTGGTCATACAAAATGCACTTTAGGGGGGAACCATGTAGCTTGAGTTCTAATCTAAGTGTTAACATAATGGAAAAGCAAAGGAAATAGAGGAAGGGGAAATACAGCAATTTGCTAAATGCTATCTTGCTTAGACAATACATTCTCTATGCATTCTATATGTATATATTCACAGTCTCACAGACCCCTGCTCTCTCTTTTATGGACTAGAGAGTATGAAGGTCAATTATCCCATAAAACTCTTGCGTGCCAGTAGAAAAGATTCCTGATTTGAAGTTCAGGGTATGCAATGGATGCATTACAGAAGAAAAGTGTATGGGAGGATCAGCACGACACTATCAATTTCTTTTCCTTTCCTCTCACGTACCTTAGTAGCAAGCAGTTATAAACCCTTAAAGGAAAGTGCTACCTAATTATGTCTTTATCAGCATTTCTTTATATTCTAGTTGCACAAAAGACCAAATTCATAATTTAAATGCAAATTAATGAAGATAAGCCAAATACTCAGAATTTTTAAGAAAATCCATTTTCCAAAGAAAGAGAACCACAAAAGAATTTTAAGTATTAAGAAGCATAGGACAATTAACTTTGTTTTCAAACAAACGGATCTCAATTCAGAATGATGTAGTATTTCATTTTCTGACATGAACTTGTGATTTCAAGTCATCAGTTAATTACACATCAACTTGTCTGGCAATAAAACCCCTGTGACAAATCTCAAAGCTCAAAGGCACTTTCCAGTGACAATTTCCCTCCACAGATTCAGGAGCATATGTTATGTCAAGACACAGATTTCTGAGTTTATAAAGTTCCGGAAGAGCTTTCAGGAATTCAAATAGACATTCTAAATCCTACAAATTTTCTAGGCTCACCCTTTAAATTTGAACTAGAAAGGTAGGAGTAAAAATATAAAATATTGATGTTGGACTAGACAAATGAAGGAACTCATTTAAAGTCACAAGTAGAAAGCCCCCGGCCCACTCCAGTAAAGCAAAATAAGACAAATCATTAATAGGAAAAGGAGACAGTAACAAGTGTTTAAATTAGTGAGTTTCAATATGTTATTAGTCTTTTTTAGATTGCAGAAAGATTTTGTATACTTCTACAAGCATCGCAGAAAAAAAATCGTAACAGAGCAAAGGCATTGACAAAAACATTGTACGACAAACTAGGAGCATTACTAACAAGATATTACTTTTTTCAGTAAATGCAGTGGAAGCTTCTATAACAAGAAGTCTAAAATACTCTGGTCCTGTCAGCATTGAATAGTGGCTGGCTCCTTCTTCTTTGTACCCTCACATGAGATGCCTTTGAATATATTATATATAATATATATTTATGTTGACGGCTGAACCATCAGCTTAGGCCCTCCCAGACAGTGCAGACAAATAGGCATAGCACAACATGCTCATCCTAATGCAAATACCTATAGATGAGACTATGCAGCCCTGCTTTACCTCTGCTGACAATGGAAAGTGACCTGCAGGACACAGCCAGACATTTCCACTAGCCAGGTTCTTCTCAGTGGTGCCAAGCAGTAGGACAAGAGGCAATGGGTAGAAACTGATGCACAGGAAGTTCCACCTTAACATGAGGAAGAACTTCTTTACTGTGCAGTGACCACACACTGGAACAGTTTGCCCAGAGAGGCTGTGGAGTCTCACTCACGGGAGATATTCAAGACCTGTCTGGACACAATCTTATGCCATGTGCTCTGGGATGGCCCTGCTTGAGCAGGGAGGGTGGACCTAATGATCCACTGTGGTCCCTTCTAAACTTACCCGTGATTCTGGGATTCTGTGACTCTGTGATGAATTCCACTTGTGCCATATACGGTACAATTCCCTCATCCTTGCCATAACCACTAAAACTTCAAAATGAAAATAAAACAAAATAAATCTGTTCTTTTATAAGTAAATGTAATTTGTACATTAAAAAAATCCTCCTGCTCACAAACTGCCAGAAAGGTATTAAAAATTATTTTGCTTAAAGAGGCCACTAAAAATGGCCATACTGTAAGTATCAAATAAAGTCTTACCCAAATGATAAAAAGCACTTTTCCCCATAAAAGGTACAACTAAAATTAGTGCATTCAAAAAGGAATCTGTGATACCATTTGCATCAGTAAGCAATAACGGAAATATGATTCAACTATTGATTTAGAAAGACAAACCTAATTTAAAAGGGTCTTCTGGTTAAAATTCATCAACAATTTCAACTTAATGTCACATTGCACTACTATATGTAACAGATGCTACTCAGTGTAGTCTACTAGTGTGTTTCTAACTGCATTTCTTTGGCTTCCTGATTCTTCCTGAAGAAATTTTACCTTGTCTTACAGAGTTTTCTTACAGATAATTTTTCCCTGTTTTTTTTCTATTTCAAGTCATCACCTACAGTAGGAAAGTCAAGGTGACTTCTCCAGCACGAGGAACGATGTAAACTCAGCTCATGCACCTACACATTGCACTACTGCAGTTAAAACCCAGGAACTTCTGAGTAGTAGTAAGGGATTACTGGTGGAAAGTATTAAGTCCTGTGCTTCTACATCACATGAATTCTTAAATCCCCTCTACTAGACACCTACATTTAGTAACTACAGTTTAACTTGCCAAAAGATTTTGGCATTTGTAGGATTTGTGGTTTCACTCTGCAAACCTAAAGCATTAGGACTCAATAATATGAAGTAAGTTACAACAATTCTTAGAGTTTGTATTGTTTCAGAACAAGATCTCTTAGTGCTAAAAAGTGAGCTATTAAGAAACAATAAAACTGACTTTAGAGCAAAATTACATGCACATCAGCATAGCTTTTCCTTCATGCATATCAACAGTCTCAAAGTCAACTAGACTATTCAGATAACAGTGTAAAACACTAATTTCATTCCTTGTCAGCGTTTCAGCATGATTTTAATCAAAAGAATTTAATTCCTCTTTTCTGCAAGAAAGGACAAGAATGTGTGTAAATGTGAACAGAATTAGGCTCACATGCATATATTTCTGTATGCTTGAATAACAAACTATTGGATACACCTAGACGTCCTTCTCTGCTATTCTGAACAACTAAAAAGTGTCTTGAAATCCAGAAATACAACCTAGTTACCAATATACCCCATGACAGTCATGGGATGTAGGACTTCATGTTGCCTGCAACCTTGTAGAAGTAACACTGAGGTTAGTCCTCCATCTTCCCCCAGTTCTCACACATCTCAAGTGCTGAGCTCTCCCCTACCTGCTGCAGTCCAAACGGCCAGCCTTCTCCACAACAGCTCATCTATTAGTTCTCAATGCCAGCTCAAAACTAAACATTCCTTCAAGTGCATCAGGTAGGACAGGAAAGAACAGGAAAAGCAAAAATTTCTGCTGTGCAATAAAGTACAAAATCTTTTGCAAAGAGGTTTGGTCCCCTGTTCTTCCTTCCCTGGCACATTAAAAGCTAGGAGGGATGAAAGTCAATCTCTGATCTCCAACAGTGGTATAGGGTCACCTTTAGAGACAGGGTGCATCAACACAGTTCTTATTTCCCTTCCTGGAACAGATCAAAGCCACAATGGACAGAAACCTCTATATTCATGTTTTCTTTGTCTCCTTCAAGTAACAGATAAAGCCTGAGAGAGACAAAAAGAGAAAATAAGTAAGCCTCCCAAGACACTTCCAATTAAAGCAGCTCTTTCATGTTCCAGCCTCAAAAGTACATCCCGTGTGGGTACGAATACATGTGGCAAAAATACTGCAACCTTAAAAAAAAGCCACCAATGCCACTGGTGCACAAAGGGAGCAGAGGCTGCTTTGCACCTCTGAGGGTCCACCCTCACACACAGGGAGGACAATTGACTCGCATTCCCTCTCACTTTTTAAAGACGAATCACAAAGAACAGCAATAATCGCCAAGAAGCAGCAACATTTAATACAAGGGGGTTTAAGTGACTCCCACATGCGCTTTTATCGCTAGAGAGAAAGAAATTAAATATTTGTAAAGTTGACTGTTTTTTCTCCTGCATTATTTAAACCAATTGTTTTGTTTTAAATAAAAAGGAGCACTATGACACTTCTTGATTCAAGACTACCCCTTCTCTGGCTGCTGTGGCAGATAAATGAAAAAAGCACAATATCCAGTCCACCTAGACCTAAAAAAAAGAAACGAGAAGTTAATTACATCTTTTCCAATAAGAAAGGGGGATGGAAGATGGATTTAAATGTTACCAGAAGAAAGTAATTGAGATTATTATTCTACTAGAAAAGATCCCAAATGCATAGAGAAGAACAAACCCCACAAATAAATAAGCAATCACTGTGTTGTGCAAACACACAGCTCACTTCTAAATAAAACTCCCTCTGCCTATGCATGATTGAACATACTTAGATAGATGCTTTGCTTGGGTAATCGAGAATGACAGCACTCTATTGGAAACACCTCAATTGGATCACATAGCAAAAATTTCAAAGTTTTAGGCTGTAACTTCGTATCTATGTGTCTGCTATGATCACCCCTTTCACCACAGCCCATCCCAGTGTGCACATGGGCCTCCCAGGCAATGCCCCTGGTGACCAGTACAGGGGTCTATCTTGGAAAAGCCTCTGGAAATACCTCTGTAGGCCAAGGGAAGATTCTAAAGCATGACAAAAGAACATTCCCTGTGTCCAGAAATGGTATTTTCCCATCTACATAAAAACAACCTCTGGTTTTAGACAAGCTATTGTATTGGGTGTCATTGCCCAGGCAATGAGGGGGTACAGGGGTGGCCTCTTTGAGGGGAGGCCAGGGTTGCCCTGGGATGGACACAGCCAGTTCCAGACAGCTCCAGCCTACCCTCCGCAGGGTACGGCTGAGCCCCCTGGGCACGGTGACAGCACCTGTGGGACAAGACACCCGAGAAAGGGCAAAACGTTGCACAGCAGTGAGGAGGGGAGGGGAAAAGTGTGAGAACCAGCCGTGTGACACTCAGGTGAGAGAAGGAGAAGGGGAGGAGGTGCTTCAGGCACTGAGCAGAGAGACCACGGTGGAGCAGGTTGGGCCCCAAGAACCCATGGAGACCACTCCAGAGCATGTGATATTTTCTGAAGGACTGCAGAGCCTGGGGAAGACCCATGCTGGAACAGGAGGAAAGTGTGAGGAGGAAAGAGCAGCAGGGAGAAGCTGCCCTGGACCGATCACAGCCCCCATTACCCGTCCCACTGGGCCACTTGGGGTGAGTGGGAAGAGGTAGATGAGCTGGAAATGAAGGAGTGATAACGAGCCTGGGAAAAAGATCAGGTGAGATGGGAGTGAAGTAGAAGGCATTTTAGTTTTGACCACTGTTTCTCACCATCCAACTTTAGTGATTGACAGTAAGTTAAATTAATTCTCCCCAGTCAAGTCTGTTTTGCCTGTGATGGTAACTGTTAAGTGATGTCCCCATCTACCTCGACACATGAACTTTTCCATCTCATTTTCTTCCCCTGTCCTATTAAGAAAGGGAATGAGAGCAGCAAACAAGGTTGTATGTTTGGCAGCTGGCCAAGGTCAACCCAGCACAACTATAAAACTTTAACTTCTGTATACTCAATCAAGTCTTCTGCAGCTGTGTACCCTGAAAAACCTCCAGAAGCTAAAACCTCCCTCTGCAGCCAAAACCACAAGGTGCTGGCCTGCCCTCTGACACAGCTAACAAGCAAACACAAGGTACAACAGAAAACTACAAACAGCCATGCTGCCTTTGCCAGTGTCATCACATGTGTGTGCTTCCCCCCAAATCAATGAGACCACCCTACTAACCCTACGGTATCACAGAATCACAGAATAGTTTAGGTTGGATGACCTAAAGATCATCTAGTTCCAACCCCCCTGCCATGGGCAGTGAACTTTCCAATAAACCAGGTTATTCAAAGCCCCATCTGACCTGGCCTTGAACGCCTCCAGGGATGCAGAGTACAAAACTTCTTGGGCAATCTGCTCAAGTGCCTCATTGCCCTCACAGTGAAGAATTTCTTCCTAATTTCTATTGCAAATCTACCCTCCTTCAGTTTAAGGTCACTCCCCCTTGTAGTATCACTATATGCCCTTGTGAAAAGTCCCTCTCCAGCCTTCCTGTAACTGCCCTTTAGGTGCTGGACACTAGGTATGCAAAAATGGTAAAATAGAAGGTGATTTGATGAATGAAGAAAGGAATGAGAGTGAGAGGGTGGTGAATTGTTGGGAGATGAAAACTGGGGAAATCAGGAAACTAGAGCTGGGATAGGTTGCACAACAAGGCTGGGGAGAGGACCTGGAGGTAGCACAGGGAAAAGGAAAAAGGCCAGGGCAGAGACAAGGACTGACAGGAGAGCTCCATTACAGGATTATTTTTGGCAGGAAAGCAAAATTAGTCGGGAAAATGAGAAAGAACTGGTTTAAAACCCCTCACAACTCAATTTCGTGAAATAAGTAGGGCTGCTGTCTGTGTGATGCCTGCCCTACAGCATATCCTTCAACATGTGCAGGAAAAGCAGCGAGAATGTCCACCATGGCTAAACCAAAGTCAAATTCCAATCTGTGCTCACTGGCAGCAAATTTCTCCTTCCCAGCCACATCGGCAGTTAAGAAGTTTTGCACAGTGCTCTTGTTACTGTTAAATGCCCTCGGATGGGGAGTGAGCAGGTAGGATGACACAGAGGGCCGACCGCCAGGCACCCCAAGGGGCAGTAAAAGGGGCCAGCACACGGTGGAGCAGCCTCAGAGCACCGCAGCCTGGCTGATGCTTTCCCCATCGCTGCCTTCTGCTGCCAGGGGGCTGTGGTGCACGGCACACAGTGCTCCCGGCACGGCACTGCATGGAGGGCTCCAGCCATGCTTGCCAGCAATGCCCTCTTCTTAGCTGCAACCCTTCATAAAGCTTCTCATCTGCTTTTTCACTGGCATTTAGGTCTGATGTAAGCCTGGACTCCAAGAAATATTGATTTAGTCATTACTCTGCCAAGCTTTCTACACCATCTGAAGTACTTTAGACCACAAGAAGTAATTATTTGAAAGACTATATCTCAACAATACTTTTGTTTATCCCTCTGAAATGGTTTATTCTTTTCCATCCTTTATCAAAGTGAACTCTTTGATAGCAAACAGTTTGCAGAGCAGACTACTAGGCAGCTCATCGAAAGCATCTCTACCCTTGAGAAACAAGCAGCTACATGGATGGGAGAGCTCTTAGGAATTCTCAAGTGCCAGGTCTTAGAAGGATGTTACACTTGAACACAGATTTACAGTAAACAAAAAGAGAAATCAATATAAATGCTACATTATGCCTACGGCATTCTTGTTCCCACTTTGTAAGAATCTTCTCTATGTAACTGCATCCCTGTGCTGAAGTTCATATCCCAGCTAAACAGAAGCCAACAAAAGGCTGCAAATAAACCAAGCAAGAAGAGCTATTAAACCTAAAGCCAAAATTGCTTTTCCTCAAAGTCAAGAAAATTTAGAATAAAATACTAAACAAAACTAGTTTTTGCCCACAAAGATCTGTGAATAATGTTAGGTTTCTGTTTTGGTTTTTAAACACAAAGTCATATGATGACCTATGAACATGACTTCACAAATATAAGCACCGAAGTTCTGACTTTTCTGTTCTGTTTTTTTAAAGAAAAGCATTTTATACTGTGGCTCCAAAATAAGCTCATCAAGCTGACCAACTTGCAATAACACTGGTAGAGAAAGAAACAAACAATGATTAAAAAAAAAAAAAAAAAAAAGAAAAAAGCTGTGTAATTTAAGTGACATAAGCTTCATGAACTCAGCTGGCTTTAAATTCTACAATGGAAGACAGTCTTCTATCCACACAGGAAGAAGTCAGTCAGGAACTCAATACAAAAATTTTCCAGAGCCTTTCGGACCAGAAATCTCAGCACCAGAACAGTGCATACTTATTACAGTGTCCCATGGGTGATACAAGTGAACAGTTCCCAGAGAAAAGAGAGATTATGAACTCCATGGCAACACAAAGATAACAGAACACAATTGGTCATTGAAGGAGTTATCAGAAGTATGAAGAATATTGAAGGTATATTCCATGATTTTTTTGGTCTTGCAGATTATGCTCCTATTTTCCAAAGGCAGTGCATTACTTAACTTTGTATTTTAGTTTTCATGTTGTGTAGTTATTTCTTATGTACCTTCAACTACATTCATTAAACAATTCACTTTTACAGATGTGCCTCTCTCAAGATTCTGAAATTCCTTGTTAATCCAATCTGGTTTTACAAGCTAGCCAGCTGAAAACAAAACAAAGCAAAAACTACCCCAAATGAGTAAGTTTTTAACGACAATTCTGCTCTAATGTTACTGACATACAGAAATCCCACATCATGATCTTTCCTGATACTAGAATTCACTGTAATCTGCATGTCTGTTTCTTCAAATGGAACACTGATTCCCCAAGGCATTGTCTCTGACATATAAGAAGTCAAAGCTTGCAAGGAAGCAAATCAGCCTCATAAAGGCACTAAGTCTTCCTTTGAAACAAAACTTGAAACTTGAAAGTTTAAATTTTAAAACCCATATGCCAAGAAAGTTTGCTCTTAAAAACTGCAAAAAGAAGGTAGAACTTCTGTTCTTATTTTAAAGACAAACATATGATAACATGTTGTGAAGCATGAAGTTACTATGAAAAGTTTAGAGGCCGCAAGCTACCTTGAAAGGTCTTTCTCTCTAGAGAATGACTGAAAATAAGACCAATACTCTTGAGAAGGCAGAAAGCAAACAAATCATAACAAGAATAAGATTCTATTTTTTAAATTACCATAGGTAGAACAAGTGCTATCATCCCCTAAAATCTAACTTCATGAAGTTAAGAACTGGACAGACCAATATCTAATGCCAAAGCTAAAACAGCAGTGCTGCAGTAACCACTTCTCTACAGTCAGAAAATTATAGGGGAAAGCATCCTTCCTAGGACCACTCAATCCAGAAGAAAGGAAGAAAAGGAAGGGCAACCCATCATAAGAGATTGCTTCTTCCTTCAAAGTAGTGTTTCTGAACCTAAAAATATGAACAGGCAGGCAACCAACACTGAACAACCAAACAATTAAAAAAAATTTTTAAAAGGCAACACACCTAAAAAACCCACAAGCCAATAAGCTAGTTGCTATAAATGAAATAAGGCCCTTTTCCGGGGGAAAATTATTGTCAAACAATTGTTTAGAAAAAAAAAAAGTAAAGGTATTTGTCTAAATAAGGTTTAATATAATTCGATATCACATTAAAAACACAACAGCACTTTTCTTCACATATGACGGAGCAAGTTGCAAGAGGCGTATAAGAGGTACAGGGGGAAAAAATAATTGGAATAGATAATTATCAACATTAAACACAAGGCAAGATACAAAAAGAAATAACCATATTTCTTAATCAAATAAATATACTTTCAAATTCTAACAATTTCATTTATCTATGATAGAAAATTGCGTGTGTCCAATTGACAGAATACTCATCTTTTTTAGTCAAATGTACTGGGATAAAATTGTCTTGACTTCAGACAGCACAGTATGCCTTCAAACTTAAGGCCTAACCGTATTTCAGGACCCCAGTGCATCCCAGCCCACCAGGTGAGAAGTGTTTGTCTACGGCACCGTACTACACCTACACTGAAGTATGCACGGAAACAAAGATTCACAGAATCATAGAATATTCTGAACTGGAAGGGACTTACAAGTATAATCAAAGTCCAACTCCTAGCCTGGCACAGGACACCCCAAGAATCGCACCACGTACCTGAAAGTATTATCCAAATGCTTCTTGAACTCTGTCAGTCTTGGTGCTTCCCTGGGGAGCCCATTCCAGTGCCCAACCACCCTCTGGGTGAAGAACCTCTTCCTAATATCCAACCTACTTCACATTGATAGGGAGAGATTCATCTTCACAGAAAAGTTCTTGAACTCCCATTAGATCAGAAACTTTTAATTCCCATCATCTGCCCAAAATTCAGTGGGGTAGCTTCATCCTGTTGCTTGTTCCAGTGAATATGAGGACATGATTTCAGAAAGTGACGTTTTAATAAGAGAAAGCAAAGGTTTCTTAAGGCCTCTCTCCCTCTTCCCCCTCTATGTGCAAGCACAATAATGTGGTCTGAGTCCTACTCATTTTGGATTTGATGAATTCTGGTCTGAAGGAAGCGCCTTCATGAAAAACATGATCTGGTAAAAATGCAGCACACCAGAAAAATGAATGCAACACCCACATTCAACTCTAGATACAGTCTATATTGTAAAGAGTTTGGCAATACTTCAGGATGCAGGATATATTCCCTTATTACAGACTCACACAGATACTCCTCACCACAACTAGACTTCCAGCCATCACACCCCAGGTCAGCACCTCCCACTAGCCAGACACCCAGGCAGCAGTGTCCCACCTACACCTGCCTACAGCTGGAGAACTCAACTCATGGGGAATTCTTCTCTAGACCTATGGAAATTTTTTTTCCCTCACAAGAATGGTCAAACCCCTGAACAGACATTCAGAAATGTCAGTCTTCTCTGTTGGAGATGTTCAAATTCCTCCATGTGCTCAGTGGAGATCCTACCCATGCAGTCAATGTAGCGGAGGGAGCAAATCACCTCACTCTATAGCACATGCCCCATAAATGCCCCACATGAGTGGATGACCTAATGAATGAATTGATGCACACTAGTCTGTGTTGACGAGATTACCACTAACTAAATGGGAGTCCAGAGAAGTGTGCCCAAATTTACATGTTACTGAACCTGTCCCCTTCCCAAGCTTTTCTTCTTGCATGTGCAATCGGATCTCTTCAGTTAAATACAAAACTGTAAATGTAGCTAACTCATTTCTGAATCACTGATTACATCCATGACGATATTGCCACTTCAACATTACAGCACTTAAGAATAAAGCCTCTTCATGTATGAGAGAAATAATCCTACTATATGTATGATTTTGTAATTTACAATAATTAGTATATTCCCTGCAAATTTTCCATTATTTTTATTCTTTTATTCTTCAAATACATGAAGAGTGGTTGCAGGGCACCATGGTGTAAAGAACACATTCATTTATCGCATGTAGGATACAAAAATTGTATTGTTACTAAAAAAGCTGACACAAAACTTTACATCTCTCAGTTTCCATCCTGATACAGCATCCCAGGTTACAAAATACTCTCAAAGTGGAACATTTTATTACCCAAAAATACCAGATATTTCTGGCATCATGCTCACAATATCCACAATAATCCAGAATTTTTAGAAAATCTACACTTAAATACCAATGCTTCTCTTTCTTTAGAAAATAATATTCTGTGTAAGCCAAAATTTGGAACTTTTTCATAAGACTATATAATGAATTATGAAATCATAAACAGTATCAAACAACAGAAAAATAAGGAGAAGAAACCAATATTCTGTGAGCCTTTGTAAACACTACCTCATCTTTTGACAAGGGAATTTTTCCCCAGTATTTGATCTCCATTTCTTCTAAATTTCAGAGCTATGCAAATAATGCAAGTTCAGCCTAAATTTCTAACAAGGGCTTTCAGGCCTATTTACCCACATCATATTGCTCCTACAAAGAACTACTACAAAGATATCTAAAATAAATAAAAAAAAGATTGATAACTATGTTGCTTATATACAGTGAATCCCCAAAGTCACATGTTAAAGAATAAATTCACACACTCCATGAGCCATATCTGGTTTAAAGCCAAGTATCTTTCTCCTTCACCCAGAAATCTTGTATATTATTGTTCTTTCAAGACAAACACACCTAGCAAAAATCCACAATTCCCTCTAAGGCAGATTCACATTTTATGAAGATAAAATTTGCAGCTGTCCCTTTCTGAACAGGAGGCTGAAAGAAATATCAAAAAAAGAAGATATTTTACAATCTGGCTATGGGCTGCTATTGCCACACACCTAATTTTCAGTGCAGTAGTACCCATTCATATTGGTATGACTTCAACCAAGTAACACTGAAGTCCTTTCATCACCTCCAGGTGCTCCTAAGTCACAGACCACTTAGTAATTGCTAAACTGTATATTAGCTCAACACACATTTTAAAGTGAAATAACAACAGATTTGCCTCAGACAACTAATGTTTGATAGCAGTGTATAAATTATCTAAGTCTTTCAGATGCTTGTTCCTTCTCTAACAATGAATTTTATCTTTACAGTCATAAACAGAAGGCTCCCTACCACCAACAGTTCTGTAATTCCTATTAGTTTTACTAAATTAGTATCTTGAAAGCAGAAGAGCTAAAAGAATGAACAATTTGAGGTGTTCCTTTTATTCACGTCTGACCTTCAGAGGTACTGTTGTCAAAACAGGTAAAACCATTTAAATCAATTTTTGAAAAAATACCAATTACTAGGAAACACTATACTACCCAAAGTAAAAGTATGCTTAGTTCTGAAAAATTTTGCCAAAAAAATTCTGAGAATTTTCCTTTGCTAACGCTCCTAAAGTCTTCTTCTAAGTCGAAACATTCAAGCAAGGGTGTCCATCATCATCAGTAAGGGAAAATCCAGATTACCTTCCCTAGAACAAATTATTCCCCCTCTCATCTGCCTATGCTTATGCCATGTATTGACCTGAAAAATAATTATAAAAATTATAATATCCAGATTACATTATCTCAATTATTTCATTAAAAAACATAAGTGAGGATGGGAGCAATGGCTGCCTCCATGTTATGCCCCTCTGGACAACAAGGTGGAGCTGGCATTTAACATTCGCACACTTTTCAAGACAGAAACCCATACGGAAAGGAGACACAACACTATTTAGCCACCATTCAGATCTGTTTAGATTAGGAAAAACCATACAATCATATTTTTAATTCTGCACCAATTACGATTTAATTTCTTGATTTCTGCTTAAAGGAAATGGCAAAGAAAATTTTCTCACTCTGCCTGATGCTAGCAAACCTATTCAAGAATGAGGTATTTAAATTAAAATGTTAAAGTTTACCAGCCTTTTCTTTTTTCCTTTTTTTTTTAATTTCTACTGCCTTATCATTGCAGAATGGTATGGTTTTTCTCAAAGTCTACCACTTAAAAGGAACAATCTCAGAAATGCTTATTTCAAAGTGTTGCATAATGTCATTATTAGCATTTTATTTCAAATCATGACTTATGGAAATTCATTCTGAAAAGCTACAAAATAAAAGCACTAGGAAGCACACAGTGAGAGACCAGGGCAATAATGAAAATGAGAATGGAAATCAATAAAGAGAAAAGAACTGGAGCAATGCAACCTGAACCATACCACAGACCATAATTCACTGGTGACTAACTTAGACTGAATGCTAACAACTGAATGCTGGCAGGAAAGCATTTGATCAAAACCTGTTTGACAGAGCACAGAGCTCAAAAGGCAAATCAAGCAGGTCTCTCTAAAGCTAGTCTAATTAGAGCTTAGCAGTGTGACCATTTTTTTGTTCCCTTCTTAAAGATAAAAGGAAAAAAGAAGGGAAAAAGAAAAGAAGAAAATAGTCTTAAAGCTATTACTCTCTGTAAATGCTTAAAAAACTTCACAATATATTCACAGAGCATCCACTTGTGCAAAATCCCACTGAACCACAGAAGGTCCCCTGCTTGCGTTCCCCGAAGGCCAGGATCTGAGCAGAGCGTAGCACACGGGTGAAGGGGAAGAGGTTAAGTGACTCCAGGACAGTACACATATTTAATAACATGACGGCAGAGCAGATAACATCACATGTTTGAAGGAAACAATGAAAGGAAGTTGGCTGAAAGCCTCCCAGCCTTCCCTGATGGCAACAACCTCGCTCCAAGTGTAATGCCAACAGGGAAATTACCAGAGCAGAACAAAAGCTGTAAAATCAAACCCAAGGGATAATAAAGACACTTTCAACAGTGGCCACTACAACTCTGCATTTATAGAGAAATCCCTTCAGGCAATGGGGAGTGCTACTACAGAGCCCAGGTAAAGAGACTGGCAAGTCATCCTGGCATCCCAATGCAGGAGTTCAAATGTACAGACAGCAAGGACAAAATCCCAGATTGGTAGGGTAATATGTTTCACCATTCAGTGAACATGCCCTGTTTATCTCCAGTCTATGGACAAAAAAAAAGAACAACTATTCTGCCTCTCCAGTGTGTGAGTTACAGTGTCTCTCCTTCCGTCATATTTAAACATGGAGAGCAAGCTGCAGCTTTCTCCTCTGAACAGCTTAGGACCCATTTCAATCCTGTGAGAACCCACTGATCAGCCATAGTTTATGTTGAGGGTTTATTTCCTGTCCTCAGGTCTTTCCTGTATGTTTATACATAAGAAAAAACACTGCCCTATCCTGGGAAAAAAAGCATCACTAAGTACTTTGAAGGTGGTTTTACAAGTTTAGGAGATAGCTAAACTGTAGCTTTCTGCTTATGAATGGAGCAATTAGCTGTAGGAAGAAAATGCAGTGTTTCCAGGTGTCTTTTTAAACCTCTGGTGTGTTAACTTGTATGAGGTAGCCAGTCAACCCATTGGCATCCCAAGTGACACCAAAAGTTTACCCGAACTAGTAGGAATGGAAAATCTATATTCTTTTTCCCTGCAAGAACATGACATAATTTAGAGGTCAGCTTTTTTGTTTGGTGGTTATTTTTAATAATATCCACTTGCTTTAAAGGGAATTTTTCTAACAGTAACAAACCAGATTTGGAAAAAAGAAATTGGACTAACCAATTATGAAGTACACTTGCCTCTCAGATCACCAGGAGGGGCTGAGCAGCAGATCTTTAGATGCTCAGCACAGGCCTTTCTCATTTAAGTCAGGAGTAAATTCTTACCTTTAATCCTGCAAAAGCTGCCTAAGAAAACTTCGGTACACACTGTACTGGTAATTTACGTATGTAAGCAAAAAGCAATAGAACACGATTCCTGATCTCCATCTCTCCCACCATGACAGAAAAAAACATGGCACAGTGATTAGGTACATGCCAGAGCAACAGAGCTGACACTATGTATTACTACATAGGTATTGCAAAGTCAAATAGGAGGTAGTCTAATATTCCAGAGATGCAATTTCCTTCCCAAATTTCAGATAAAACTCAACTTTCAGTATTTCTATGATTTTCAAAGTTACATTAGAGGAGCAATGCTTAGATATTCTTCCTGTTCTGTGCAGAGGGCAAAATGATGAAGGACAAAAGCATATAAAAATCAGAGCTTCCAGAGAGAGAGTTTATTTCTTCCTCCAACTACCAAGTTAATTTGACAAGATGCCTCTTTCCCCCTTTCTAAAGCTCTTCTTCCTTTTGGTGCAAAGGACCATACAACACAATCCTAAACCAAAAGAAAAGACATATATACTGTTCCATAAAATCCAGTACAGTAGAGGAGTATGAGAAGTGGAGGAGTTGTGGTGAGGTTTGCTTAACTTTGTGCAATTAAATCTCGCAGGAACAAGAACCAGACTTTCAAAGTGATTCACTTGGTCCCCAGCACAAGCACAAGCACTGTTCTCAAGAAGCGCAGAAAAAATGACTGACCTTCAGAATAATGCACAGTACCTTCTTTGTAACAGCTTTTCCTAAAATTATAATTACTTAGAAGTGCTGAGTAGGAGTAAAGCAGACAGGTCAAGGCTCCTTGCAACTTTCCAATGCTGGGAGATGCCTGAATTACTGCACTACAGGCAGAATAAAAGACAATGTAGGGCCAGAAGTCACTCATTCTTGTGCTCTATTCAACCACAAAGTTGTGGTGTCAAAGGAAGGAAAGTTAGGAAGTTAGGAAGGAAGCACAAGTCTGTCTTTTGTTGCACAGAAAACTCATGTATATACACTTCAGTGGGTTTCAAAACAAAAACACTGGCTCAAGTACAACGGACAATATTTTAGAGGGAAGGATTAACTCCAAATGCTGCAGCAGTTATACATGACTGTTACAAGCATTCAAGTCACATGCAAAAGTATAGCAAAAATTCACAAGTCTGGACACATTCTATAGAGAAATCAGTATGTCCTAAACATTTAACCTTTTGTGGTCAACAAAAGATTAGGTTAAACAAGAAAGGTTAAACAACCTAAGAGATGTTTTGTAAATTCTGCTCTGCAGTGTGCCAAATTTGGCCAGGGCAGAATGCCAGAAACAGCCTTTTTAGAAGCTTACTGGACAACCAGGAACTCAAGACTATTGATGGCAGTTGGGCTAAAAACAAATTAAAAGGAAGGCACACAGCAACACTGCAACTGAATTCATACGAATTGTGCCACTGAACACGTTTTGTTCTTTATCACCACAGCACTTAATTATTTTGAGAGCTTGCTGATAGGCATGGTTATTGAACACAAATCTGGTCTCAGCAGTTTACATTTTGTCAGAAAGATCTTTTTAGCCTGGAAACTGAGAAGTGATAATTTATTCTCTGTGTCAAGGAATTAAGAGGAGTTAGTCAATTCAGTCATCTGAAGAGTTGAGAGACCTGAATAAAGCAGTGTGCAAATTCTTAAGAACAGTCTGAAAGTTGTCCAGCATCAGCCAAAGAAACCTCCTTCCCAAAAGAGGGCAGCAGGTCTCTATATTCAGAGGAGCACAGACTCCTCAAGGCAAGGATATAAAAATGAGGTTAGCATCAGAGTAAGGGAGAAGGGAGCAATCTCTGACCCAGAATGGAAAGGATTACAAAGTCAAAGATTTACCACAATTATTTAAAAGATGATAAAAATCAAGTAATCTGTTTGCTTTTCATTCTCGTTTTCTGGCTAAAAGAATGCTGTAGATCTTATCTAGACAACAGTTAAGCAGTGGAGATACTGTCACAAAGGGGAAAAAGACTCCATAAAAACATGAGGATAAGTGTTAAAGGAGAAATAGCAGGAAAGGTAGCTGCAAGTTGAGCATAAATACAGTATTTCCATCCTTGTTATGACGGAGAGAACAGGAACATGACATTATAGTATTCTGAATTTGAAGACTGATACTGACATTCAGGGCTGGGATACACTAGCACACAGAGTGGGTAAAAAAAACATACTGGAAACAGCCAGCACAGGAGCCATGGTAACAGAAACAGGGTGAAATTCAGCATCCCAAACTTCAGGCCAGGACTCACAAGAACTTCTGCGAGATTTTTGTTCTCCTTGGCTGCTCTGAGCTGAAGGCTCAGATGCACTGCCTCAGCACACGCCAGGCACCGTGCTAATGTGACATGAGAACAAGGGTGCATTAATTCCAGCTGCAAAATATACAAATAAAGGCAGCTGGGATAATCAGAGAAGAAGAGACTACTGCCTGAGGGATAGTGCAGACCTTGGATTGTTTCATACAGCAGAACAAGACACCATCCTCTACTAAATCCTTCAGGAAGGAAAAGCTGTTATTACAGCTGAAGGGCAGAGCTGACAGAACAGTAAGTGGGTATAAACCAAACTGCAAATGCATTCAGCTGGGAAACAAAAGACTCACAACCATTAGAGTAAGGAAAAACAGTGGGGATACCTACTAAGTGAAGTTTCACCTGCTTATAAAAGAGATAAGATGTTTTATTTTTGGACATGAGACTGACTCAACCCAGGAGGTCCCTTCCCATTTGCAGTTCAAGTATGATACACAGTAACTTGTTTGTGTGTTGAATACATTCATAAGCTTTGCAGTAATATTGCAAGCTAATCTTTCCGTCCCACAGCAAATCCAGAGTTTCATTCAGCCATGATATCTGCCAGCATGCTTACTTGGTGTACCTGAGACACAGCAGCTTTGCTAGCCTGGCTTATTACATGTTCTGTCAAAGGCACAAATACAGTAGCAGAGCTGTTTGGCAGCAGAGCTTATTCTCTGGTAACCATTTGGTGATTCAAAAAGAATCTTGTGAAATTGCAGGTGGATAAAATATCTGGTTTAACACAATATACTGAGGGAAAATCTGCAGCTCTCCTGTTTTTCCCACTTTTCAGAAAAAGCCCTTGTTTTGGTATCCTAAGTTGTATGCACACAATTTGCATATACACACATCAAACTGTTTAGAAGCTACTGTATCAGAAATGGTGTCCCTAACTCAGACTATCAGCTCCTCTTTAAAACTGGATTAGTTTAGTCCATTCTAATCTTTCTCACTCTTCTGTGTCGACTGCAGAGATTTATTTACTTGCTATAGAAATGAAAAAAACCCCAAATTATTTCAATGCTTTATTTGACTGAAAATTAGCAAGCAACTTACAAGTATTTTGAGACAGTTTTCAGTTTTCGTAGTACCTTAAATAATTTTTTTTTTTTACTTATTCGTATGAATGGCTGTGGTGAGTACATACTACCTGACACCTGCCTTACACACACAAATGCACATCCCGTCCAATTGACAAAACGACCTAGTTTCTCACTCTGAATCCTTCAGCCTCTTGGAAAGGAAAGGTTAGAGGCTATCTATCTTCTGATGTTATTATGCCATTTTGTTCATTTTCCAGGCTCTCCAGCACTATAGATTGAAATGGATTTGTATCACTGACCATCTGTATTGCTCAGAGCTTCAGCACCTCTTTATTCAACCTCTCATACGACATATTACACCAGCTATTATCATCAATATGCATTACCACATTTATCTTACTAGCGTTAAGGCAGTGTTAGTCTGATCACTGATACGAAGAAGCTGTTCCACCCTAACCACATCACTATTAAAAATAAAATGGACCAACTTCTTTTTTCCCCAAAAAGTGGATTATGACAGCTGTGTTGGCTGCTCTGTAGCCTCACTGAAGTCAGACTGAGTAAAAGGTAAGCACTATCTGCACAGTTGTGGAGTGTAGGAGGAGATTTTTTTTTTTACTGTTTTTTTAACCACATAGTCAGCATAGCTGTTTTCCTCTTGGAACTAATTATTTTTCCACTGTAGGAAAAAAAACACAAATTCAATCAAATTAGGAAAAGAAATTATCCTTAACACTGAGAACATATATGCTTCCAGAGCAAATGTCCGCAGCAAAGGTATGAATCCATCCTAAATATAAAACCAAGCAAGATATTTAAGTCTTATGCCTGTAAAATTTAAAGAGCAGAAATAGAACACTAGAAATTCAGCGTACTTATTTCAGCAGGGCACACTCTGAGCTAGCCCTAAGGAATCAGATCAATTCTAAAACCTCAATATTAATAAAAAATAAAATCTTTACTATTAGCACAAGCCATATGAACATCTTTGCTTCCTTATCATGAGGTTTAGGAGTTTTGTTTTATATGAAGTAGCTACAAAAGCCAAGGCAGAAATACAGATCTGCAGTGTTTGGGATGCTGGGTTTGTTGTTTTGGTTTGGGGCCTTGGGAATGTGTGATGTTTGTTTTTAAAGAAATTAAACGGCAATTTACAACTTCTACTACAATAAACAGATCAAATAAAAAGACATTTCCGAAAAAGTAGTAGTATTAAGTAACTTGTATTTCAGTATTTTATGCTTAATGTGTAACTTTAAAACTGATGAGATCATAACACGCAGTGGAGTGCTCATTCTAATCCCCTTCTATAGTATCTACAGCTTTTCTCCCAGGCCTCTCTCATGCATACACACACACACACACTCTCCTCCCCTTTTTATATATATCTAAACCCCACACAAATGCATGCTTTTCACATCCCATAGGGAATGTGGCAGAACCACAGCATGCAGGGAAGCAGGGATGCACCACCAGCAGCAGGACTCTCTGCCTCTGCCATGGATCCTAGTCATGGTCTCACTTGGAGCACACAGGAGTCAATTGTTTCCCTTCTTCCAGGATGTGAATACATTCAGAGTTGCAAAATACAGCCTTATGGGACCAAGAAGATACTAATCACTTCATTACAACACACAACCTTATTGGACCAAGCAGATACTGATGAATTTATTCCAGCTCAGAACAACCAAAAGACACTAAAAAGGACATGAATATTCTGGTTCTGGGTCTGGTCCCTCTGTGAATGTGAATCCCACATAAAAAGGGGCTCACATGTGGCTACAATGATCACAACTTGATCAGTGAGAACTAAATGCCACGCCTGTCTTAGAGGGACATCACACAGCAGCGGGTTAATCTCATAGCCTAATTACTTCAAGACCCATGTCCCTCTTGGCTGCCTTCATGTGCACCCCAGCACTCCGGCGTACCTGCAGCCTCCCACCTCAACCTCCAGCAGAGATTTAGAACCAATATAGGAAATTACTCCTAGGTTTCAGTGCTTCCAAGCACTTATTTTTATTTATTCCTAATCTAAATTTCTATAAATGTGTCAATGTAATTGAGGATTACGGCTATTTAAAACAGTTCAAGTTTATAAATTATGGAGTGCCAATTAGGCAGGAACACCCAAACAGATGCCTGGATAAAACTTTACCCCAGATTAGCCCCTTTAAAGAACGCCTTAGGATAAAAAAAACCTTACTAATCAAGCTAGATTTTTTTTTGAGAAGAAGAAGATAGATCTTTAAACTTTCAATTTATTTTCTGTCAGATGTAATTTCCATATTCAAGAACATAGAAAAATCACAGTCCATTTGGTGGCCCATACACTTGACAGCCAACAGTTGCTACACATACACATGCTACTAATCAACACAGAGGATGCTACCCAGAGGCCCTCTGCAAGCACTCACAGAGCTCAGCTCTGTGAGCAGCAGACTTTTGTAAAGCTAACTATTAAAACAAAATACACTATGTCAGTGTATTTCATAAGCAGGTTCTATTGAAGTCATACGTTAAAAAAAAATAGTTGAAGAGAGCATTTGATATTGAAGTGGAAATTCTACTCCTATTTTACCTGTCATTCTGCCCCTATCAGTCCCTGCCTCAGCACTAGAAAGCATAAGCACAGCAAACTTGCAAATCAGTTCAGGTCCATCTGCAGGATTAGATACAGTGGATGGCTCAGGGTGTCACAATATTTTCCAAGGGCACTTTATTTGCTCTCTGAAGATACTCTTGAAAATGATTTCTTAGTCATTAATTATTCATTCTATTTCTTATAATCAGTTCTTTTAATTAGTATCCCAGGCAGCTTTGCTGAGGATCCCACACTTTCAGTAATTAGAGGCAGTTTGTTGCCCCTAATTAACTTCAGACATACCAAGACTCTTATTACTTTGTTATTTCAGCTGTTTTTATGTATGCATTCTATATTCTGTCCTGCTTTAATGGCTCAGGAAGGAGACTGCACTGTTGTGCTATTTATCTCATTTAGGTTCCATCTCTCTTGACTCTGTGTTACTTGCTGTGCATTAAATCTCTCTGACTCTCTGAAGTCACGTCTACACTGGCAAGCAGTGTGACACCAGAAAAGTGCATCTGTACAGTGGAACAGAACCCTGCCAGCCTGTACAGTCTCCTTCCCTTTTGTGCTGCTCTGCATAATTACGTGCAATTGTAACAGACACAGCTTCTAATACAGCAAGAGGGTCATATATAGAGGCTTTAACCAGTGTACTGATTGTATCACACCTCTGTGACCTCTTGAAGGCCATTCCAGACTGAGTTCTGACTAACAACTGTAGTTAGCAATTAATGCGTTAATAAACTATTAAGAGTTTAAACATCCAGAACACATAAAACAGCTAGAAGTTTAGTAATAATTTGAATAATTTTATTGTTATTTTAAATAAATAATACTTCCCATTCTTACATGGTGCTTTTCATCTACAGACAGCAAGGTGTATCAAAGCAGCAGAAAGAGTTGTAATCCAGTTGCTCCAATTAAAGTTTGAGGAAGAGTCAAGCAAAGATAACAACAGCGCTGTTCACAGCATACCACTGTCCTTCTCTGTGATTCAGAAAGTAAAGAGGTTTTAAAAATTCCCCACCCCAGCCTGTGGGTGCTGGGGGCAAAGAGGAGACAAACAAATTTTCATCTGGCTTTAACAGAAATCCCGTAAGGTACATCCTACACACAGAGTGTCTGAGAGAGAGCCACGCACAAAAGTACTCACATAGTCTGATACCAGTGGGTGACTGATCTGCAGAACAAACAGATTACCTTTACATTACACGGTTAAGAATGACATTTCAGCAGTACATGAGCAAAATATATTGCTATATGCACAGGCTGCTGGATCTCATAATTCTCAGATTACCTTTGTAGGATATTTGGTTTTTTATATTCCAGGTGGTAAAACAGAAGTCTTATATTCACAAAACATAGCTAATCATTTTGTAACATTTATTATCACAGAAAAAGGCCTGGAAATGTTAAGTAAGGGTACTAAAAACTTGAATGGCAGAGAGACAACTTTAAAAGCTGGCCTTAACCTCCAGTGGTGTTTTTAAAGTAAATTAATTTGGGAGACAAAGTATGCTGAAAAGAACCCAAACTCATATAAACAAGATTGTCAGAACTTTTATCACAGAATATTTAAGATAAAACATGTCTAGCTACTTCATAACCATGTGCTAGTATGCTCAGAACCTCCACGATGTGTAGCATACATGTGGTTATGAGAATGATACTGCATTTGGAGTTAAAGTCACCACAAGCTGAATTTAAGTGTCCATTCGGGCAAATACGCCAACACCTAGCTCAAGATTACTAGAAAAAAAAATTCTCATGGAGTTTGTTAACTTCCATCTCCAAATAATATCACTCTATTAATCCCCACTATCCCCACAATCTATCACTATTAATCCCCACCTGTGAAAAGACTGAAAAATCCTGTCTTTTAATGATACTACAGAAAGGAAAAGAGAGTGAAAGGCGAACTGATTTCTAAGATGATTTAGTATCAGATCTATACCAAACAATCTCTTACTTACTTTTATTTCTTTTCTTTGCCTACGCTTCATCCATAAGGAGGTCAAAATAAAAAAAAAAATTAAATGGTCAATATTAATGTTTTAGCAATAATCTGTATTTGATGTATTAAACAGTTGGAATGGAGAAACATTTGTAGAACACTTCTGAATAAGAAATAATCTTGCTACAAGGCCTCAGAATACATGATTTAGAAATAAATGAAGGAATTTATGAGCAACAGGCACAAACTGGGGATGTTTCCCAGCAAAAGCCAGCAAGACAAACACTCAGCATAGACTGCCTGAAGGTAAATTTTTTTATAAAAGAGAAAACTCATGAATTCACCATTAGAAGAACCTAAACATATAAAACAACTCCAACTTTCTGCAGAAAAAAAACCACTGTTCTCCCCAGTGCACTATATACTACTGCTCTGATTTTCATGGAGTCCAACTTCCGCACACCATGTTTCTCACCAGCTCTTTGCCCTTGCTACTCTCTCTTACACTGACACGGATATTGAGACTATTCACTTCTTTTCCAGTTTAATCCTTATCCCTTTTTGTAGACCAATATCTTTCTTGCAAGCTCTTATCCCCAAGATATTCCTCCTTCATTTCTGTTTAATAGTGAAAAGCATAACTCTCATGACCCATGGATTTCTCTGCTACAAATTTATTCCGTTTGTCATTGTCCTCGCTGAACAGTTCCTCTACTCCAAAATTAATTCAGTTCCATATACTTTTGCAATACCTTCAACTCAGTCCATGAAACTCTCCATCACTGAATTCTATTTCTCCTCTAATCTTTGCAGATGCACACCATCTCTTTGGAGATGTCATTTACACCCTGTCCCAGCTTCTTTGTTTCTTCCACATCCTTGTCTATGGCCCACACAAGCCCACTGAAAGTACTATCCTGAGGATTTTTTGGGGTGTCTATTCTCAGAGTATACTCTCAGAGTCTACACTCAGAGTATCCCTCCAGCACTTTCATTACACAGAAGCTGCCAGCCTCTATTTCTAAAACCCTACAGAAAAAACAATTGAAGATAAATGAATAATTAATGGTTGAGAGAAAAATGGAAACAGAGTTGCATAAAAATTTTTGTAAAATCTCTTCTCTTTGTCTAATTTTTTTTCACCAGGTCATGTATTTAAAGAAGTACTCACTGTAGCTCTGTTCATTCTTCTCAATGCTGTTAATTAATGCTTTTCCCCTTCCTGACAGGAAAAACACTCAAGAACATTCTTGAACTCATGCATACAAGTAATCACACTTGAAGAGAAGCATATGCTTTATCTCCTCACTGCAGAATAAATAAGAACCAGAAATAAATTCTATTGAGCAAGTACCATCAACTTCTAGGGAATTTTAAATACAAAATGAAAAGCCTTCAATGCTTATGGCTGAGAAAATAACCTTCAAAATGCAAGCTTAAGCTGATGCAGCCTGGTACCGACATGCAAACACTCCATCTCTCCTGCTGCTCAGTGTTTCCCACACACAGCAACAAATTGAAAACTGCCTTTTCACAGCTGCTATTCCAAAACCTGGGGGAATCAGCTGCAATGCACAAGAACTGGGCTGCTTTCAATTCAGTGCCAGCACTTCCAGGCAGAAATGGGCACTGGAGATAGGCACTAGGCAAATGAACAGGACTTCAGCAGATGCTGTTCCTCTCCCTGCCTCCCGTCCTGAATGGCAACAGCTAGAGGTGAGGGAGAAGTCTGAGCACCAGACCTGTGCCTGCCACTGCCATCAGCTGGCAGCAAGAGGAGTAACTTGGAAAGAAACATAGGAGGCATGTTTGCAGCTAATGTGCCAAAAAAACCCTATATGAAAACAGACTTCAGGATTAAAAAGGTTAAAAACCTTGGAGACTGACACCCAGTTCAGACAGAGTAACATACTAACTGGGGCCCTGTACAACTAAATACAGAACCAGAATTAAGGCACAAAGACAAATAGCCCAACACACCTCTCAGTGAGCAGAGGCGAGGAGGCAAGCCAAGCACTTTCCTAGCAGACAAATCATCATCCCATCTTCCTCGAAGGATACCTCTTGGGTCAATAAAGCAAGTCTTGTCCCTGAGCTATTAGCTTTCTGGTTGTAGCAAGGGAAGCAGCAAGAGACAGGCATATGTTAAGCTGGCAAAGTAGAAGACATCTACACACAAGAAAGAAACAAGGATAACAGGAGAGCAGAACACAAATACAGAGGTACATTAAAAAAGCAAACCAATACATACCGAAAGCAACTTCAGGATGATATTCACCAATATGGAAAAGAAATGGTACAAGGCCAGAAAGAGAAAAACCAACTCTAATAACTAGCATGAAGATGGAATGGCAATTGGTTAGTAGTGTCCCCATACACAAACTGGTGACAACAGGTTTGCATGGGGGAACAAAAAAAAAAATTGAAAATTTGCTTTTATAGAAATACATTGTTAAGTGAATAGTCAACTAGCAAACAAAAAGTATTCTCTGTTCTGGGAATACTGTACAGTTAAAGACAGTACGTTGTAATTGATATTTTGATATATTGCCCCTCTCCAGATACCTGTAAAGGAGTGTGGTTCAGAGGGAAAAAAAGTATTTTCATCAGCTTTGTTATTCCACAGCATCAATGAGTATATTTCACAGGTGATGTCAGAGAAAGTATTAAAGACAAGATGAGCTGACTTGGTATTTCTGCATCTCAGTCAACAATTACAGCAGTTCAGATACACAAAATACAGTGTAAGAATAACAGCTGCAAAGGGTGAGAAATGCAAGGCAGCCCAGCCAGACAATTCCCCAGTACAGTCCCTGCAGAGATGGTGGCAGTCGACTGATCCTTCAAATTCTCCTCCTGTCAGCTCCCCTGTAGAAAAAAACTAATAACTAGTCTTCCACAGGCACTTTAAACGGGGTATTTGCCGACAGAGTTAACACATTTGTCAAACTGTGTGGGTGACAGAAAAAAAAAGAAACAACCTGAGGTCACACGTTCAGAAAAAAAAATTAAAATTGCCCCATCAAATAATAATAACTAAAAATCAAATTTCAAAGGCAAGTATAGGTAAAATAGGCAAGCAATAGGAAAGCAAAACAAGCAGGCAAAAGAAGAGAGTGATGAATTTTTCATCACAGCAGACTAGGTTTGCAGACTTTCCACACATGTTCACTTCATTACACAGCTGTTTACCAATACCTGGCTTTCCCAGCACATTGACAGCTTCTGGCCAAGCCACACCGATCAATGCTGAGCAAGCAGGCCAGCAGAAGAATTTAAGATTAAAACAAAACTCTGATGGGTTGTCATTTCTGAAGTGGCGCTGGTTACCAGAAGGCTTTGCTTTCCTCATCACCCCTCAGTATTTCTTCAGCCATGGTTGATTCAATTGCCCACGGTGAGCAACTTTCCTACTGCAGGCAAAACCAACTTCTGCCCCAAAGAGCCCGTTCTAACAGGGGTAAAAAGATGAATTTATGAATAATCTTGTCTCAACCTGTATAGAGCTTTGTAGACCACCATATTATGGAGTTTGACAGGATTTACCAGAACTCTCTATACTCACTTGACTAAAAATCAAAACTATACACAGCTTAGACCATCATGACAAGGTGTTATGGGGAAAAATAAGACAATAAACTTGATTTAAAATGCCTTTCTGAAACACCACAAAAAATTTTGAAATTTGTAAACGAAACAATGAAGGTAGAATTGGAAGACATGTTCCTAGAAAGCTCTTTAGCAGAATTCCGACCAGATGAACAAGTTTTAGAGCTAAACTCTTTCTCTGAAATGTGTCTAGAGTTTCTGAAAACAATGGCTTTGGATGTACTCTCCTTGCCACCTTAGCAGTGCAGAAAGCAACATCTTACGAAGCAGGTTCAGACGCCAAGAGACAATTTTTTCTTTCCCAAAATATGCTTAGCCAATAAGCAGATACACATCACCAGCTCAAAAGGAAGGAAATGTAGGGCTTGAGACAGGAGAAATAAAAATATTGAGAATAAAACTGCAATCCAGAGAATGAAGTCTATCCCCATAATCAGCATTTTCCTGACAGTGTTATTTAGTGGACACATATCATTATAAACCTCTCCTTTAGAGATAAAGTCCAAGAAACAGAAAAGAACTCACAAAATTCACATGAAAATAAATTATTGATTATTACTGCTCCTGCTTTTGAGAATTAGCTAGAAGTCAATGGTTTTGATCTACTCATGATTTAGTAGCTGGATGGGAGAGAAGGAATAGAAGGAAAATAGGTCATTAAGTATTCAGGAAGTAAACTCTTTCAGTTATGAATTCTACCAGGCCAGATCAATTACTTCTGCTACCTATCACCTATGAAAGCAAGACTTGAATTATCAGCTTTGATGTACTAAGCCTTTCACGCATTATGAAATCTTGTTTAGCTTAAGAGTGCTACTTCTCCCTTAGTCTTGGATTTCTATGCAGCCACTTGATTACTACAGTAAATTTTAAAATGTTGAGAAAGAAAAACACGGGAAGAACACCTGTTTTTTTGCTAGTTAATTGTAGCACTTCACTGTCCCTTCCTTCCCCAGGAACTTTAACTTTGATTCATCTCCCAGATATAGAACCTGCCTTTGTACACACTCCCTGAGTAAAACTGGGTAGGTACATACAAGTGTTTAACTGATTAGTATAAACAGCAGTTACCAGGGTCACCATCTAATCACTGACTGTATGTTCACATACACCACTTTCCTTTGATGCAAGACAGTCACAAGTGCATTTCTTTCACCACCTAAATCTCATTCTGTGGACAAATTCAATCTGGTGGTCTAAGATTTCGTTTGGCTGGGGTAGGAGAACAGAAGGAAGAGGAATGGGATTAGTTAACTATTGTCTTCTCTAGAAACAAAGAGAAGTGGAGAGGCAGAAGAGAAAAAATGGTGAAATATGTTCAAGAGGACTCATTAAAAAGTGTAACTACCAAAAAGTGACAGTCTTTTTAAACCAGGGACAGACAAACCTTGCCTTATAAAAGAACAATATGCAACACTGATGCATCAATATTTCTCTACAAGTTGGAAAATACATGACTAAATGTCCACAAATATCTACCGTAAATATGTTACTAAATACATACTAACTCTACTCTGTAGAGCTAACTCCATCTTCACCGGGATCTGCTACCCCACCTTGAAAATGCCATGCTTCAGTTCCACACCTCCAACATTTGCTCATTCCCTCTTCTTTATCAAAAATCTATGAGCAACCAAAGTAAGGCAGGATGTAATAGCAGGTCATCAACTAACTATGAACAGTTAAAAAAGAGTATTTCTATCACATATGCTACAGATTAAAAAGAAAAAAAGAAATGCAGCCATATTATAAAAGTATGTGATTCAGCAAAACCTGGGCTAAATTACATTGAATTTGTCATTAAAAACAAGTCAGCAGAACTGATGGACTCTGATGAATTATGTTAGGTCTTTTTTTTTTTAGAGTTTGATTTTCTTTTTGAGCTACTTTTATCTATCACAATACAGCACAGCTAATTTTACTTAGCGAGAAGAAAGAAGGAAGAAGAAAGGACAACAGAGGAGTGAAACACTGCCTGCATTCAAAATTCTTTAATTAGTATAACACAGTCCATTAAGTATCATGGTTTCAAGATACCACACAGTACATTTTAATCTGATACTAAAGCAAGAGCATAAGAAGCCAGCCATATTGTAAGCCATTTCCTTACTGATATTACAATGCAGTTGGAGATATCTGATATATGAATTCCATCTCATTCCCTTACTGGATAATATGTTCCACATTAAAAAGGAAGCAAACTGCATTCCGCAATATTTGCTCAGCAATATGCCAAATGAACTGGCAGAAAGAACAAATTACTTCTGCTCTTAAGCAGGGTGGATACTATTCTTAGGTTATCTGAAAGACTGCTGGTGCAAAAGCACTACAAGGAGTGCACAAGCAGGAACAGGCAGGGAGCTGAAACCACAGAGCATCACAGGTTCTGATTCAAAACCATACCTTGGCTCACTGACGTGATCAGTGCAGTATGCAGTAGCTAACAGCTTCAGTTAAATAACACAAGTACGGAACCTCAGTCCAGCTCGCATTAGACAGCCAGCCACATCACACAAGTCAGAACTGAAGCAAAAGAGCAAGAGATCAAGGAACAGTTCATATTTGTATCCTATCTTGGCAGAGAGAAAATTAATTCAGGAAATAAGACAGACTTTTATCCCATAGAATATGAGTCACAGAATCACACAGAATGGGTAAGGGTAGGAAGGGACCACAGTGGGTCATCTGGTCCAACCTTCCTGCTCACGCAGGGTCATCCCAGAGCACACAGCACAGGATTGCATCCAGATGGTTCTTGAATATCTCCTGTGAGGGAGACTCCACAGCCTCTCTCAGCAATCTGTTCCAGTGCGTGATCACTGCACAGTAAAGAAGTTCTTCCATATACTCAGGTGGAACTTCCTGTACATCAGTTTCTGCCTGATGTCTCTTGTCTTACTACTTTGCACCACTAAGAAGAGCATCCTCTTGACACCCTCCCTTCAGACACTTGTATACATTGATAAGGTCCCCTCTCAGTCATCTCTTCTCCAGACCAGCTATCACACCTCCAAAAGTGTCTTCCTTCAGGACATGGTTGTACTCTCATTCCCAAAGCTGACACGGGGCCACTGTGCAGCACAGAGCACAGAAATTAGACATAAAAGAGAGCTCCTTCGTACAGCTCTCAGTAATCCCAAACTATCAAAGCAGGTTTTCTGAACTCTCAAAACTCAGGACCAGTCCTATTACGCTATATTCAGTAATTTACCAGTTAATATATACAAAATTGTCAAATAAGAGAAAGGATGGTTACGTGCATTTCTTCAGTTCTAGACAGAAGTGCAACTCCTAGAAAGAATTATTTTTTGTGTTCTTATTTAAAAACACTATTTCCTTCACTTCCAACAAAAGACAAGTCACCCTTGTTCTGCAGCTAAATTCCTAAATATGACAAAATTTTCTTTGTACACACAGTAATTAATGCAAAATCCGGAGTTCACTTAAAAACAGTAATTAGCAAGAGCAACATTTAATTTTAGGTATCAAGTCAATTTTGTCAATCAGTCTGTTCATTGTTTATATGTTAAATCCACAACAGTTTTATTTCTGCATTTGCTGCACATCAGTAATCTCTTTTCATACATTAATAAAAATAATTAATACAGTAGTTATTTTTAAAACAGTTCCTATACTTAGTGATTTAGATCAGTGAGAACTTCGAAATGCTCAGTATCTTCTGCAACTGATGGCCACAAGCTGCAACTTAGAAGTTGATTAGGAAAATTTAATCAAGAGGAGGGCAATGCAGCACTAGAGCAGGTCACACAGACAGGCTGGGGATCTCATCTCTTGGAGGCTTCTGAGCCTCCTACTTTAACCTAGATTGATACTAACAGTGTATCAAGTCCACTTTGGCTTTGTCCAGTGGGAAGTCACACTTAGAGGGCCTCCAGGTGTCTCTTTAAAATACCATTTCTGTGATGATTCTGTGTTGGGGTAGGGAATTTCCGGTGGGGTGAAAATTTTCATTTCAGATTTTCTTTGGCTTTCTGCTTACAAGATGTCTCAATTCAGGCTCCACAGCTTAAGTACCTAACACTTAACAACAACAAAATAGTCTTACATAAACAATGTTATTATTACTGCCATGTTGCCACATTAACTTGTCTGAGAATTCACTAAACACCATTACCTACAGCAGACATATTTCAGACCAAAACATTTAGTATTGGATTTTACAAACCTTTAGAGCTATGGTGGTATCAAGATCATAAAAAGCTAAGTAGAACTGAATTATTTTTTGTGTCCTATCACTATCCTTCTGAAAAATGATGTGGACTAGGGGGTTTTGTTTGGTTTTTTTTTTGTTTTGATTTGGATTAGTTTGTTTGTTTACAGAACTTAAAGTAAAAAAATAAAATTTTTTTAGACCAAACATTTCACGAACTGAGCTTTTAAGTAGTCATCTGTAGTGCTTTGATCCAAAACTTTAAGTATTCTACCTATTCAACAGCTCAAAAGTAAGAGAGAATAAGTATAAACACCTACCACACACCTGCCAGTCCTCAAGAGCTTGTCTTTGATGTACAAGACACAAAGAGAGTAACTTTGGTCAACCCTCATTAGAAGGTCATTCTCACCAGAAACATGCACGTTGATTGTTTCTATGTACAGAGAGCACACTTAATAATTCATGAAACAAAATAGTTTTCTCCTTCACCTGTGTTTTATGGCTTAATTTGCTCGGGTTGGGTACTGACGGTCAGAACGCGACTCGCAGAAGGCACCTCTGGGAGGTTTAATTCCATCCATCAGGCAGCGCCGAGAAGCAGGAACATACTCTCCAGCGCAGAACGGCCCCAGCGCCCCTGCGCCCGCTCCTTGCGCTCCTGTGCCCTTCGCACGGCGACTTCAAGTGCAACTCTAAAAACTTAAACGACTTCACCTCTGGTGACTGCTGGATTTCTAGATAAAGGGTGTGTTTTGGAGAAGGCGCTGACCCAGCCCCGCAGCAGCCGCCGGCGCCCCCCGCGCCGCGCCCGGTGCCCGCGGCCCCCCCGTTCAACCT
>VZRJ01008292.1:414471-452279 GCA_013397565.1 Ptilonorhynchus violaceus
GGGCAGGGCAGCGCTGTACCTGCTGCAACGCCGCACCCCATCGCGCGGCGTGGCACGGCTCAGCACCGCACGGCTCAGTTCGGCTGCCCTGCTCCCACCGACACGGGCAGCCGCTGGCCAGGGGAGCCCCCGGCCGCCGCTCAGCAGCGCTGCTCCGCTCGGGCCCTTACGGCCCTGGCAGCGGCTGGTGCGGCGCTCCCTGCCCCGCGTCCCAGGCAGCGTGGGAAGCGCGCCCGCCGCTCTCCAGCCGGCTCGGACACACGGCGGGACGCCCTGCTGGAAGGGGAGAGCGGGAGCTGTGCTCGCCGCCGACCCCGAGCTCGCTGGTATCCTCTGCCAAATGGTGGAGAGGGAATGATAGGCATCTCAAATGGCCCCAGAAAAGGAAGCCACCAAAATCGTGCATTTCTGAGGTGACAGGTGGGCTCATTCTGAAGTGTACATTGCTCTCGCAGGTTACTTCTGCTGAGAACTTGCAGCTGCAAATAGATAATACACATCTCTCTGAAATGGCTTTTTCTGGCTGTCTGAGGATCCAGACAGGTTCATAGTCACAGTGGTTGTCATCACAGTTAAGGCTGTGAGAACCATACGAAAGCCTATCACTAGCACTCTTTAAACAAAAAAGGCTTCACCATGTGCAAGTCAAATTTCTGGAGTCTGATCAGGGCCCCCCGGGAAGGCAGGCCTGGGGAGGGAAGGGACATCAGATTTCATGTGGATCAGCAAGTTCTCTCGCTCCCTAAAGATCCACACGTGATGGTGCTGGTACCAGAGAGGACAAGGGAACTACCAAACAGGGAAGTATCAGGGGCCAGGAGGACGAAGGCTGGAGGGGTGGACTTGCTCATGGAAAGGCCATGGCTCTGTATGCTGCTTTAAAACAATGGCAGCTGAGGCTGTGCCCACACTGCTCCAGGCCCTGGTCATTAGTGGTAAGTTTTCAAAGCGCTACATGGGAACTCAACAAACTCAGGCGGCCAACCTGATTCTCATTATATGAGCTGGGCCGGGTTTAGAGTGGTGAAGGACTCTAGTCCATTATCAATATTTTGAAGTGCCCTGTACTCCAGATTTAGGAAAGGATCTTTAAAGCTGTCAGTTATCTCCCTAGTGAACGAGCTCTCGGAATTCCTCCTGGGGGCAGCAACTATTAGCTAGATGGCAGCATTAGGCATTAAGAGTCTGGGTTCTGCCTCTGGATCTTTACCAGGGGAATGAGGGGAACACTGAGGGAGAGTTGAGCTGACAAACACACTGGCCTTCTTCACAGTTTGGGTGCAAAGTTTAGCGGTCATCCAGAAATAGGTGTGTTATTTATATGAGTGGCTTGTGTCCCTAACATTAGCTGGCAAAATTTGTGAAATGCAGAAGGGCAGTTGGGAAAAAGCATGAATGTCGATCTATTGAACATCTCTGGTCACATTCCCTTAGCACAGTAAGTGCTAAAGCCAGTTTCTGTGGGACCACCATCACCAGTCTCGTGCCAGTGCTTGTATCTCCATTGCAAGTAGTGCTAGTCCTGTAGTAGATAAGAGGTAGTTCCATAAAAAATATGGTTACTATAAATGACTTTTTCACTAAGAGGAATACAATGTCCACTCAGATTTGTGGATGCCTTTTGTAAAAACTTGTTCTCATTCTAACGGCAAATAAAAATAAAGTAACCCTACACAAATCTTGCCACTAAAGATATGCAAAGCACCAATTGCGATATGAACCCTGTGAAACTTTAAAACAGTCAGGTCCCAAGCAATTTTAAGTGTAATGGCTCAGTCCAGCAGCGTCATCTCTCAACTGCTGCTGCATTAAGGCCAGGATGATCATGTTATCATACATAAGATTACATGACTCTTCTTTTAGAAAAGATTATGTTTGCTCCACTAGCTGCCTGAACCTCCATGGAGGGAAGATGTTTCTCTTACTTTCCTTCACACTTTGTATCAGAATCAGAGTTGTTATGATGGACAGGAACTTTCTGAGCTCATCTAGTCCAACAGGGTCACCTTGAGCAGACTGCCCAGGGCTGAGTTCAATCAGGTTTTGATCATCTGCAAGGCTGGAGACTCCACAATCTCCCTGGGCAGTTCATGCCAGTGTTTGACCACTCTCACAGTAAAAAAGCTTTTTCCTATGTCTAAACAGAATTAATTTCCTGTATTTCATTTTGTGCCCATTACTTCTTATCCTTTCCAGGGTATCACAGAGAAGTGTCTGGCTCTGTGTTCTTTACTCCCCTCCATCAGATATTTGTACATTGATAAGATTCCCCTGAGCCTTCTCTTTTCCAGGTTGACTATCCCAGCTTTCTCAGCCTCTCCACATAGCTCACATGCTCCAAGTCATTAATCATCTTCCTGACCTTTTTTTTGCTCCAGTATGTCCATATTCCTCTTATGGATGTGGCCTCTCCAGTGGGTGAGGAGAGGACAAGGATCATACCCTTGACCTGCTGGTGGCACTCTTTCTAATGCAGCCCAGGAGGCTGCTGGCCTCCATTGCCGCAAGATGTTCAGCTTGGTATCCACCAAGACTTAACTCTTTCTGGAAAGCTGCTTTCAGAAGCCAGCCCCCAGCCTGCACTGGTGCATAGGGGTTTTCATCCTCAGGTACAAGACTTCTCAATTCCCTTTGTTGAACTTCTTAAGATTCCTTTTTGTCATTTTCTCCAGCCTATTGAGTCACACAGCCTGAACAGTCACACAGTCATGTGATGTATCAACCACTCCTCCCAAGTTCATGGTGTCTGTAAATTGTCAGAGGATGTGCTCTGTCCCATCATCCAGGTCATTTATGGAGGTATTAAGTGGCATTGGTCAGAGTATCAATCCCCGGGTACACCACTACTGTTTGACTTTCAGGTGATCTTTGTACCACTGATCACAAACCTTAGGCCAGGCAGTTCAGTGTTCTCACCTCGCCAGCCTTCACTTCGTCAGTTTGTCTATGAGAATGCTGTGAGAGAGAGGCAGTGTTGGAAAGCCAGGTTGAAGTCAAGGTGAACCACACCCAGTGCTCTCTGCTCATCCACCAAACTAGTCACTCAGTCATAGAAGCCTATCAGGTTGCTTAAGCATAAATTCTCCTCCGTAGACCTATGTTGGTGTGGAGAAGTATAGCAGGCCTACCAGCCTTGCTAGCTCCGAAATAGATCGTAGTACAGTACGCTTCTACCCGTGAGAAACAAGAGCTAGAACTGTAAACATAGGGAAAGAATTTAACAGCAACCTTGCACCTGGTGTTTTTTGCCTTGTTGTTTTGATACTGATGCTATGGGTAACTAAAAATAGAATGTTGTAGTTAATGTAGCCAATGGGTGTATTGTATTGATTCAATAGCCAATTAACAGGTGATGCGAATCATAACATTCTCAAAGCCTAAAAAAGGATGTGTGTAGTTAAAATAAAAAAACTTCTTTTACTTTCCTTCCCCGACTCCTTGTGAGTTTGTTCGTCTCAACAGCAACATGTTGGCTATCCCATAACTTTTTTGTGTTTAATATGTTTGGAAACAGTTTCCAGAGTTATTTGCTCCATCACCTTCCCAGGTATCAAAGTGAGGCTGACTGGTTCATAAGTTCTTTTATTCTACCCTTACTGAAGATAGGAATGCTATTTGCTTTCTTCCACTACTTAGAACATCCGTGTCTTCCCTAGAGCTGCATGCAAAGGACATGAGCAAGTCAGCAAAAGTCTCGTGCATTGCTTTCAGGCTTCAGTTTTTCTCCCTGTATCTCCTTATTTGGGGACAAAGATGAAAACAAGAACAATTTTGTTTTCCATCAGACTAGGCTCAAAATAGAATGTTCTCAGCTTGGAATTGAGTACATTGATAAAAGGAATTGACAATGTCTATCAGCGTATCTAACAGGTTGGGATGAACACCCTCACCTTCTACAGCTACTTGTATCACAACTCTTTATTTGGTATTGTGTGTTTCCCTTGTGTAAAGCTGCTCTTGTCTAAGATTATTTGCCTAACATTAAAATGTTATGCCTAACATTTCTAATGTTAGAAATGTCTAACATTTTTGGTTCTGATCTCTTGTTGTTTCTTGGTACTATTTTTCATCTGATACATTTAAATGTAGAGTATCTTTTTCATATATATTTTAAACAATTCTGCAGAGCAGAAAAGCTACCTTTCTGGAGCCCTTTTTGTACTTTACTGATAATGCTACCATCAAACAATGGTGGTATCAGTCTTATAAGAATCAGTCAGATTCCTGAATTCCTGAATTCCTCAGATGCTTGTGTTCAAATGCTGCTCAGCCAAGTTAAGTGCACAGATGTCAATGCATAATGTTTATATTCAAATACCTATAAGCTTAAAAAAATCCAACCACAACAAGGAAAAGTCATTCATTAGTTCTCATTGAGAAAATCTAGCCAAACCCATTTTATTTATATTTACTCTTCGCTTTGTCCAAACTCAGCACAGATTTATTTACAATTGCACTCATTCAACTGCATTTTTTTCTACCTGGATATTATATTCTGCCTAAATTAGTTTGTAGAATATATTAGTCTTAACAAAATGGTGTTGAGAACTGGATTGTTCTTTTTTATATGGCAATGGAATGAGGATATTGTCAGTAATGTTTGCTATTTAGGGGATAAAAGAAGCAATAAAGTAGCTAGTGGTGAAAAAATCAGTTTTGAGCAAATTTAAGGTTTTTTTTCAAGACATGAAAATTATAGTTATGTGTTCAAATCCTTCATTTGAGGAAACATAGCTAAAATTAAGGTATATAAGAATATATTTATGCTTAGTAAAGATTTCCTAGTAGAGAACCAGTGCCTTGTAATTCACCTATAACTGACTTTTGGTCATAAAATTCCTTATTATTTTGAGGCTCAATAGTTCACAGTAATGAGTTTTAGCTTCATGCATTGCACTGTCATTTTAGACACTTCTTGTACTATTTTTCTCTAATGTTTTGGATTACCAAACCATGTGATTAAGTATGAATCTCACCTTATGTTATTTGTAAGCAGGTCATAGCCAAAGCCAGACATGACAGTGATGTTTCTAGGGTATTTGTAATGACCTTTTCACGAGAATATACCACACCAGGCAGCACTGAGTGGTGGGTGAAGTACTGCTTCGCCCTTTGCCTTACCCACTGTGACAACCTTTGTTTGTATACCATGAACTTGTGGAGAAAAACTTGAAAGCATGACAGAATACTTCCTCAAAATACAAAAGCTAAACGTAAAGTAGAAAACATATTCTTAATGATATTTATGGAGTTTATTTTTTTAATAATAGGATGGTTAAGTTGAGCATGTATTGTTTTCATGGCCTTGCTTACTGCTTCTGAAGGCATCTGACTGTTGACACTATTATCCATTTGCATATATGAGTTTTTGACTAGGTAAAAACACATAGCAAGGATGCTGTAGGGGCTATGTTATTTCTAATGTGGATTTACAATCTGCTTGAAAGAATGTAAGTTTGAAAGTGCAAAAGAGCTTGCATTCTTTTCCTGATGAGCTGTGTACAATCGATCTTCAGAAAAAAAGAATTATCAGCATGTGTGTACTACTACCACTGTAGTTCTCACCTCTGTGGTCAGAGAAGTTTGTGCATAACTGATACATTTTCCAGTCCTCCAGCTTTTCCACAGAAGATTAATTTAATTCTTTGTGAAGAGTTTGCAGGAGGTGGCTAAAATTTCTGGAGGTTTCATTTCTGATATATAATATAAATTCTTTTCATTTCAGGAATGCATTTCTCCCAGAGGCATGTCAGATGGTACCTCTCCATTAATTTCAGGTGCACTGTGCAGATTCAAGTATTTGGATGACAACATTGTGGTGTTGACCATACATAAAATGGGTTTGCCAATAGTAACTGACTTGCAACGAACAGAGCTCCTCAGCTTGTGTTGACAAATAGAGCTTTCCTTGAAAACCGGGCTTGCCACCAATTTACTTCATAGTGGGTCTCACTGTAGCACAATACAGGTCGTGGGACTCTGCATAAATATTCAGACAGCTTCTTTCTGATGCCTGAAAAGATGGGATTTATTTTTTTGGTCCTCTCAACCAGTCAAACAAGTGGAAGAGCATTCACAGACTTAAAAGATGGAGAGGCTGCCCTCTTGCAGCCATCATCACACTGTTACTCTTCTTCGAAGTCTTTCTTGTTCATCACAGCTTCTATTTGCAGACAATGTGTAATATATTCTTCTTCTCCTACTTAAATCGAACACCTTTGCTCCACTGATGTATACCAGAATTGCAGAGTTTGGGACAGCATTCCTCTGAAACTATTCCATTTGATTTGACTCCCTATGACTTATCATTAAACAAAATGGCTTTTATGTCCTGATATTTCCTTTTGGCATGCCAGAACTGGATGCCATTGTTCATGAGTTAGATAGGTCTCAGACAAGAGCATAGGGAGGCTCAAAGAGCATCCACATGTTTGATTCCTAGCTAGCTTTCCTAGCCCTTAGGAGAAATTCCCATTGTCTCCTCAGTTCACAGAATGACAGAATCACAGGATATGCTGAATTGGAAGGGACCCACAAGGATTATTGAGTCCAACTCCTGGCCCTGCACAGCACCATTCCCAAGAGTCACACCATGTGCCCGAGAGCATTGTCCAAAGCCTTCCTGAACTCTGTCAGGCTGGTGCTGTGACCGCTTTCCTGAGGAGCCCATTTCAGTGACCTACCACCCTCTTGGCAAAGAACCTTTTTCTAGTATCTAAGCCAGAACTCCACGGTTGAGTCCCCAGGGGCAGCTGACCAGCATAAGTGATGGCAGACGCTGATCCATATAAAGAAAAAAACCTAAGATAGATCCAAGTATTTCTACACTTAACTCCCAGTTTTGTAGCTCAGGTTTAGTTTGTGCACATGTATGTAAATGTACAGAAATATATGAGAAAATGCTAATCATGTGCCCTCTCTGACATTTAGGTGGCACTGCATTACTGACAAGCTGTGCAGCAACAATATAGAAGAGTAGCTTATCACTAAGAGGACATATTAAAATTTGTGTCACATCATCACTTAGTACTAAAAGCTATGCTATAAAATTGAGATTTTGTAATTAATTTGGTTTAGGGTAGCCTTGTGTCTGAAATGTAGTGTTCTCTACACCTCAATAACTTAAGGCAATTTGATTTTTCAGTGTGGTGTTGAAAAAGTCACTCTAATATCTCCTTTACAATCCTACAGAAATATTCAAATTCATTTTTTTAAAGGAATGCTTCTAGCCACAAGAAATCTCTCTAAATCACAACCTGTCTTTATTGGCAAGGATGTTTGGACCGTGTACACCACAGAGTCTATTGTCTTTTTGATGCGTTATCGGGACTACCTAAAAGAGAGAGGCTTGACAAAAGTCAAAAGGTTAAAAGTGGTGGTGTTTATTTGAAGGCCTTCAGGTACATCAGAGCTCACTCAGGGGACTTACACCCTAAGGTGGGCCCCCTAAGATCAGCTCCCCAGGATGGATCACCCAAGATGGACAACCGGTCACGAGTTCTCCATACTTTTATAAGTTTGGTCTGTTAGCATATTGCAGCCAGCTCTTCCAATTAGAGCTCCAGGTAATGAAGTAATTCACCCCAAGTTTGCTCCCCCTTCACCCACAGTTGTTTACACATCTTGAGCCTGAGGCAGTAAGGTGTCCTTGAGGTCCAGGCCTGAAGATGGATTGTTTTGTCTAAAGGCAGTAGCTAACACTTTATATGGGCTTTAGAGTTACACACTAAGAATTGCAAGGTTACAAATATATGAGAAATATAAAAGCTAAAACCCTAAGGCATCACTGTTAGCTTAATAATGCCAGTGAAAATCTTAAAATTAGTTCTGTTATAGGTTAATGAAGTTCTGAATTAGCAGCATCAAGGAATGTACAGAGCCATTAAGTAGCTGTTGCTTAGCCATAATACACTAATACTTTCATATGGCTGTTGTCATTAACACACAGGTAGCATTACCAGGGACAGTTACTACTTTCTGAAATACCTGGTTTCTTTACAAGCCCAGATGACACAGAACTCGCTGATGTGAGTGGTGTGGGGTCTTTTCAGCAATATAGTGGAATCTGGTATCTTTAACAGGACATTCTGCATGTGTGACACTGCCAGACACAGCTAGTGAATTCCATAGAATCCTGTTCCATGGAATTCTCTGGAATCTCCAGAGGAATGTGCTTGCTTAAGCCTCTTTCAGTTCTAAAAACAATAATAGAAAGTAGTCTTGGAAAGGAACTTAAGAAGTTATCACAATTGTATTTCTGCTCCAAAATAAGACCCGCTACACCTAAGTAATTTGTGAATGATGCTTGTCTAACCTTTTTCTTAGTACCTTCTAGTATTTCATCTTCCTAGGCAAATAGTTGTAGCATTGAACTTTTGCAATTCAGAGAGCTCATCTTAATGTTACCCTAAGCTTCCCATTCTGGAAACTTGTGCCATGCAGCCTAGCCTGTATTACTGATTTTCCAAAGATCCGAAACTCTGTCCCTGCTCATTCTGCACTGTGTTTACTCAATTCCTGGGCATGCAGGACAACAAAAGCACTTTGCCTCCTCTCCCTTTCCTATTGGAGCTGTTCTGCTCAGTTGAAACAAGGGCAGAACTTAAGAACTCTCTCTGTGTTGGCAGGAAAGACCCTGAGAGGAATCTGTCTGGTGCAAGATGGGCTCATATGGAAAAACCCAACAGTATCCATCTTTTTGTGCTGAAGAGAACAGGCACTTGCAAAGGGTTCCTGGCCTGGCTCTCAACTTGGTACCTGGGCGTGGGGGAGGAAGCACGGGGTGGGTTTTCAGGGAAGCAAGTGATTCAGGTCCCATCCCTCTTCCAGGAACCACTGCAGGTGTGATCTTGCTGAGAACTTCAGTCCCTTTTTGGGCCTGAGCAGAGGAAACCAAGTACCTCATTTTTCTGCTCCCTTCAGCATTGCCTTGGAGCTTGCTCCCAGTCCTGCAAAGAGGAGGACAGGAAGAAGAAGGGACGATGACTGGGAGGTGCTGTGAGCAAGAGCAAGAGCAGGAGTTTTCAGCCTTCGCCAGTAATGAGCTTGGAGCCACTAAAATCTGCACCATGTCCATGAGCAGTTTAAACATATTAGTCTCGCCTGTCTGCAGCAAACATGGAAAACCATTTATTACTTCCCTATTTATAAAAGGTTTCTTTTTGTAAAAGGGAATTCTTTTCTTCCCGCTCGGCTTTCTGTGGGCTACATGACCCCTCAGTCTTCCTGCATAGGCGATGGCTACACTCAAAGTATGCTTTTCCCAAACTGGCACTGTCAGAGGCAAGCCAGTCTTACCACATCATGCTGAACAGATAGAATTTATGACCTTACTGTCCTTCTAATATTTCCAATGGCAGAGCTGCCTTGTTTTCCTAGCACTACGAGCTGAACATCCACCGATGTCATTTTGCACGTTAGAAATGTGGCTCCGCTCTAGTCAAAGCACGGGTTTGGTGCACTGATGTTGCCAGTGAGAACAGCTTTGTGATAATGAAAGGAGTAGGGGTGAGGAGGGCAGAATGATAACAGGGCGCTCAATAAGAAGGCGCTCAGCCTTTCCAATTCTTTCTACTCTTGCTATGCAAGCCTTCGGTTTTGTACAACATCTACTTGAAAATATTTGGAGATCGTTATTGTCCTGTTAATTTTGTTTCATTGGTGAGTTCAGATTCCTGGCAGTGTACATAATTAATCAAAATTATCCAAAAATGCAGTTTGTGTGGACTCTTACCAGGAACTGGGCCTGTAACTGAACATCGTGATGGGTGACTGCCTGCATAGTTCAGGAAAATTATTTCTTGTTTGTTCTGAACTCTGGAATTCAATCTCAGTCTAGTTACTTACAATGAATTTGTCTTCCTTTAAGGTGTGTATTGGAGTTCAGGTGGATTGATAATGTCCTTTTCGTATCTTCCATTCCATTTGTTATGGAAATGACCTGTCATTTAACATGGCCCTTGTTCTGCACTGCACTGACTGATGAGTTGAGAATCAACCTTCTGGAAAAGAAAATAGATTAATTTTAAGCAATCATGCCCTAATGTCTACAACAACAACCAGAGTCAATGTTTGTTTTGTCAGGTTCTGGATAATGGAATAAATGGTACAGAGAGTCATTAACTCAGTGATTTATGTAAAGAAAATACTCCTAGATGGCAAAGGAAGACTAGCTGTTTAATCAAACCATTCTGAAAGGATGATGAGACTGTATGGAAATTTCTTCAAGAGTTTGAAATAGTACCAAGAGAATCTTGTGGTTCTGACCACATCTTTCCACTGCATGTGAGGAAAGCAGCTTGATTCAAACCCTTATGGAGGGATATATGTGATCATTTTCTGTTTGGTGATGGAGAGAGTGTTTGAACACATTGTCAGACTTTAACAGCATTTGGTCAAAACAAAAAGAATCCCAATTCTCAGGGTTGAAATCTGCATTTTGAGTACTCAGACAGTCATAATCTGCTTAGGTGCCTATGTATGAGCTTGAATTTGATATATCTCCCAGAAGAATTCCTTGCAAACGACTGACATCCTTTATTGCACAGAAAAATGTTGCAGAGAATGCAGATAGAGGTAGCTGTACTGAGCATACCCAAGAGCTGTGCTCTGGGAAAGGCAAAAAGCTTGTCACTGTGATTATTTCTCTTTGAAAAGTCTTCTAATCATACCAGTTGTCTATGTTTTGAATGTAAATCTTGACAAGTTAGGACTTGATTCAAAGTCCACTGCTGACAGAAATAGCCCTTTTTTTCTCTTCAGTGGACTTTTCTCCGTTTGTTTCCCAAAGGCTCCTAAACTCTGCCCTGCCTTTGAACTTTAAGTAAATTGCTAGCTGGATATGCCAGAATATAATCATTTTTAATCCAGGGATAAGAGAAGTCTTGTTAGTGTCTGGATTTATCCTTTAGAAGACCCTCATAGCCTTTCTGAAGGGGAATATTTTTAGACTTAGCAAGCTGGAACCATTTCTTAATCACTCATTTTTTAATTACTATTCTGTGGCTAGACTTAGATAAAATAACCAGCACATAATTTAAACCATGTACATGGAAGTGACATGGCACTCTTTTCTCTCCCTCACCATTTGAAAATTTTCTGCTTTCTCATGCTCTTAGCCTCTTGGTCTACTAACACAATGCCTTGGGTTAGCTGAAGATGTGATTTCAATATAGTTGTTTTAGTACTGTTTCAGTGCAATTCTAAAACAGTTCAGTTCATTCCTCTCACAGGTGACCTGATGATACTTTTTCCTGGAATTTTTGGTTACAACATGAAGTTACATTGTTCATGCAATTTGCTGCAATCTTAATAGCATCTGGGTATGTTATCTTTAAATTCATCACCTGCAGTCAGTATATTGAGAATTCAGCTTTCATATTCTCCCACCCCCTCCCAAAACTCCCTGCTCTTCTTGTGGAGGAAAGTTGAAGGGCCTGTGCTCTATTACCTTGTCATAAAGGAGACAGTTAAAAAGAGTGCAATGTGAGTCTGGTTTTGTTCTGATCTGATGACTTCAAAGGCAATAAATACTATGATTTGGGATGCTGGACTCCGAAGGACTTGGGCCTGGTGCTGCTGCCTTTGGCTGTATGCATCTTTTTATAGTGTCACATTGGCTCTTCAGCATTTTATCATCTTCTGTCATCTGGTGACTCTGTCAGGGACGCTGTCATAAAATCACTAAAAAATCAAGACAGGTAAGACTTTGATTTGTATTTGAATGAAGCCCTGACATGATTTTTCGAAACTACCAAATTTCTGCCTGGCAGTAAGCTGAGAGGAGTGCTGGAAACCTTTGCCAGATAAGTAATTCTTGCATTTGCTTCTAAAGTAAGAACATATGTACAGAATTATAGAATCATAGAATATGCTGAGTTGGAAGGAACCCATCAGGATCACCAAGTCCAACTCCTGGCCCTGTACAGGACACCCCATAAGCAATACTAATATTTTATTTTACTATTTTTGCAAATTTTCATGTATCTAATAGCTGTTTTAAGTAAGGTGGGCATTTACTAAGTACATTTTTTTCAATTAATTCTCCTATTTTAATTTAATTCTATTTTTTTCACAAAAAACCTTTTTGGAAACAGTAGAGTCCTAGAGGAAAATGTGCTTCCATGCAAGTATACTGAAACATACTTGTCCTCACAATAGATAAACAAGTAAAAGGTGACACTTTCTTCATACAGAATGTATTCCAATATTTGTGTTAAATTAATTCCAAAGGCAAACAACAAATACAAATATAATTTCTTTTTGCTGTCCTGCATCTTGCAGTCAGTTCTTTGGATTAGAGCCTTTGGGGAGTGGTTGGTAAATCATGGCATGAGATTAGAGTTAAAGGGAAAGTTAACAAAATGAAATGGCAGAAATTATGCCAAATTCACCTGCCATTCATTGCTACTAAGTTTTGCAACTAGGTTTTTCATCTCCAGCAGAGCCTGCCTGATCTTTCGATTACAAAGATCATGCAGATGAAGGTGTGATCATATTGCTTCAATATGAAACCTGAACACTATTGTAGGGATATTGCACCGGCTGTCCCTTGGTTTCTAGAGGAGTTTAAGACATTTATTGTAAATCAGAAAGCTGGAAAGGGCCTGGAATAGGACAGTGTGGGAGAAGGCAGCAATATACTCTTAATGACCAAAGACAAAAAAAACTTTCCTCCTTCTATGCCCCTCAGTGGTGGCATTTCAGGAAGGTTGCAAACATACAGTCTAATGGGATTTTTGAAACCTATGCTTCCTAGACAAATAAAATGCTGGACATAAGTTATTCTAGAAATCATTAATGTTTCAAAGCTCCTAGAATTTCACTGTATGCACTGTATTGTTGCCAGGATACCTAGAATTTTACACTGCATTTTAGATAAAAATCATAGAATTTAAAATATTTGTGTACAACAGAGACACATCCATCCATCCATCCATCCATCCGTTCTACATACACGTTTTTCCACCATTCAGGAAGGTACTTCATTTTACCTGTAAACTTAACCCTAGTCAAGCAAATACCTACAAAAGTTTAAGACTGCTGAGACTAGAACCTGTATTTATGGTTAAACACATACTTACACAGTCTCCCAAAGAGGTGGAGTTTTATTGTAGGTTGGGGTTTTTTAAGTGATAATATGTCCTTTCCCTATAATCAGATCTTCATTAGTAGAGAGAATCAGGGTTTGTGTAGTAAGTCACTGTTGATGAGTTGAAGCACTCAGTGGTTCCATGCTTAATTTAATACTTTGAAAACAAAAGCATTAAGCTCAGCTAGTGCTTTGCTTGCTAAGTGACAAATGGCAAAACCACATTTAATTAGTTTAATTTTTTTTTTTTTGCAATTCTGATGGAAGACAAAAAAGGTAAGGTCTGGCTTTTACTTTCACAAAAGATTCTATTTGACATTTATGATTAAGAATGCATGAAATGAGAGTGAACATTTACACCTCCTTTAATTAAATGATCCCTTAAATAGTGGGCAGTTAAATTGGAAAACAGAATTGCCAGTCCTTGCTATGTGAATGTGGTTTGGTTTTGTTCTGTTGAATTTTTTTCTGGAGTTTCTGGGATCACCAAAATAGGAATGAACTTAAATTTTCATGGAAAGAAAGCTTACAAAGAGAGTCAGTATTATTTCAAATGGAGGTGAAGAATCTTGAAAATTTGACCCTACTTCATATGAATGGCCCTGAAACCAAGAGACAAATAAAATGAGATTTAAATATATGTGTTATTATAATGATTAAGAAATTAAATTCAAGTGTTTTCAGATCTCTTACATGAAATTTTAGTACTTGTTGGAAGCTGTGATACTACAATAGAGGGAATACTTGGTATCCTGATCAGAGACTTGGTAGTTAAATGGAAAATTTGCCAAAGTGAGTGTGTCAGAACAATGTCCATTCCCATTTCCGGAGCTCATTCTGGCTTTTCCCACATACAGAAATTGCAGTGATGGATAATTCTACCTTGCTACATTTCAATTGCAAAGAAATGTTTTTGCCAGCAGATAACCAGTTGCACTCATTAATCTATACAGAAATATCCATAAGATGGTGCTCTCTCTTAAATCTGACCTGAGTCATTTGCATTGAAAAATAAAAATTATGCTGCAGTTGTACCTTAGAGCTCTTGTTGTAAGCTCAGTGTTGATAACAATTTCTTTGGCAAACATATTGCAAATGTTAGTTTCCAGTCACTCCAATATGTTAATTTACATGTATTAAAATATTAGTCACAGCATTTTTGTTCTAGCCTGAAAAATGTAAAACCAGCTGAAAGGTAGTATCAGTCACGCTCAGGTTACGAGCTACCTTGATTTCACAGCTGAGTTTCACTCCATCGTTTTTTGCTGAAGGCAAGTGATACTGCAAGGACTCCTCCAGACATGACTCTAATGGAAAAAGAGACAAAAAAACCAGTGCACTGGGGTTTCTACTTAAAGGGATGTGTTGGCTATTAAAGATAATGGCCAAATCTGGCCAGCAAATGAAAAGACAGTGGGAAAAATGAATCTGAGATATTATAGCCACCCACACAAGCAACAAGAGCAGAAATTTCATGTGCAGCCATCTCATAGTTTTGTGGGATTTTGGTGAGAACAATGGTGTCAAATGGAGGACTGGCTGGAGAGCAGCCAATTACAGCATTATCCCGCTGGAGCCTGGGCAGTGGATCATAGCTCAGTAATAGCCTTTCACCACTTCTTGTGGCTGCAGTAATGCAGAGCCAGAGCTGAGCTGCCAGACCATCCAAACTGCTGACAGGAGGAAGGAAAAGAGGCTGTCAGAGAGGGAATAGGCTGTCACATCTCCCGAGGTCCCTGCAATTCCATGTGTGTTTCAGCTGAATGGCTACAATACTTCAAAGACCTTGTTGCTCTGGAAATTTTACCTCCTTGAATCGTTCAGGTTTGCCCATACATTTTTCTCCCTGTTCATTTCTCTGAAGGGGTTCAATGACAAGAGCAACTGATCAGTTGATAAACCTCTGGTTCTCTATATAGTGTATTTCAGTTATTCATTTTCTTCTGGAGTTACTCGTACATAGTCTGAGTCAGTTTTTCTCCATGAAAACAAGAGTCAGGGAAGATGCAATATGCCAAATGACTAATGCAGAAGTAAAGGAAGAAGGAATGATGGGTTCCGTGCAGAATAATGCTGTTGGCATCAAGGAAAAAAGGAAATGGTGAATGATTTTTCAATGGTGGAGAGAGAGAGAGAGCACTTAGTGTCAGCAGTGTAGCTGAGCTGATCCAGGATGGTCTAGGAGATGGAATATGCCAATAAGAAACTCATATCATCTTCCCTTTGCTTTTGAGAGATTGGAATGATAGTATCTGCAGACTGCCTCCTCCTTTGCCTTTTTGGATAAACCTGTCACCCTCTTGATTCCAAACCTGGGGAAACTCCTTACCTCATTAGGTAATGAAGGTAAGAAGGAATAAGCAAAGAAGGATAGAAACTCTTTTTCAGATGGTTAATGAATTTAATTCACGGGTAAATGTTAAGGAGAAAAACCTGTGTTCTTATACTCCTAACATCCTCCCTACATTGAAAAAAAATCACTGCTTTTGGTGAAAGGTACAAGACAAACTTGAAAAATACTTTTCATTTTTCTCCTTGCTATTTAGCTGTTGAGAAAAACTAATATCATTTTTAATAGTGTGAGGTCTTGTGATAACACCTGTCTGTAGGTAAATTGATTCTAGAACCAGTTCAGATGATCAGGAAAGAAAAGAGGAAAGCATAAACTTCCTTAATTGAACTAATATAAACTGGAGGCTAAAAATATACATAGATAAAGCAAATGTGGTGTATGCCAGATTATTCATGAGATGTGCTAGGATTAGTTGCAAGAGATTACATGACAATGTAAGGCTAGAACTTCTACCTTGTATCATGTAACAGATGTGAGTTTATATATTCTGGTTTGCTATAATGCTGTGAATTCTTGTTAAAGATGCTTCAGGATTTTTTTTCTTCCTTCCTATGGTACCATGTTTCAAGCAGCATTCTGACTGCTTTCTGGTGTAATGATGCAAGACCTGATCACAGAGACAGCTAACTCTGCTGACGTGCTGTGTTATTATAATACCACCTGATACCTCATTCATTTGATACATTACATTTACACCATACCACATCAACAAAGCAAAGTGCTCACATCATTTCTAAAATGATGGAATGTTTCAGTGGCAAGCATGAATTCAGAGTAAAAGCTATAGATATGAGGCAGTGCCAAAATGACCATTGGCTTTGTCTTTTTCACTTTATGAAATTTGTTAGATAATTCAAGATCAAGAAGACCTCTTAAAAAAATATGAACCCCTGAACTCATCCGTAATAATCTCAACATGACAGAATTATTGGTTTATTTTATATATATACCATCATCAAAATGAAAAAACCCAAAATAATAAAGTGTTTCTGGAATGTATTTATTTTATCGTTTTATAAAGCAGCTATCTCCAGGAGATCTGATGACTAAATGCTATGTTTTCAGTAGGTCTATAAATGACATACAAAAAGAAGTAACTTCTAAAATGAATTCTAAGTTAAGTTGTAAAAGCCATAGATGCTTCTGTTAACAGTTTTTATGACAGGTAAAAACATCAGAGTGTCTCATGAGGAGTAGGTTCCCTGAGCAAAGATCACCTCTGGAGAGACTAAGTCCCATGGAACAGCAACAGTGCAAACAAATCTCTTCTTTGAACTCCGGTTCAGTGACAGAACATAAAAGGGAGATAATGAATCAAGCAACCAGGTCCCATACCATTAAGAATTTTTAGGTGTCATTCCCCATTCCTGATGCAGGGATTCTTGAGGGCGTCCCAGGCTGGAGTACGGCCTGCATCTATTTTACACGCTTTTACAGTGCCTCTGTAAATCCCCAGGTATCCACTGTGACCACAGTTGCAAGACACCTCACAGCATTTCCGTGAGGTTCCATCACTTACACCATTCCCATCCTGGACTGCAGGGTTGTGCCTCTGCTTGGCCCCGCCTTAAAGAGAGACTTCATCTGCCTATGGGACAGGGATGGAGCAAGCTCCGTTCCTGCAGGTTTATTGCTGTGGCCCTGCAATCTCCGGGCCAGACTGCAGTTCTGATGGGTGCACTGAGCAGCGGAGAGAGCAGGTGTCTGGGAGAGGTGAGACAGCCTCATAACTGAGGTGCACACAGTGTGTCTGCAGGTACACAACACATCTTTCACACACCATTATGTGTTTTTCCCAACAGGTTCTTGGTTCACATTTGTTATTCATCGTGTCCTGGCTTACTGATCGAGCTTGTCCAACTATGTCCTTTCTTCTGTAAGCACCAGTGGTTTGGTTCTGGTGGAGGTCATTGGCTGCCAGCTGCAGACTGTTTGGCATCCATGTTTAGCAGGCCACTTGTAGAAAGCAGAGACTTGTAGCTGCATAAAGATGTATGCTATTGGACTCCCATCCTCTCTGGAGGTGGACTGAGGGCTGAATTTTGGATATCCTTCACAGCATCCTTTCCCTGCATGTGTACATTTGCTTCCTCTGCAAGTGGAACTCTGCAACAGAGAATTGCTCTTCATGGTCTGACCATGGGCCTTCTCCATTTTTTTTCACCTTTCCCTACCATCACATCCAATTGTGACGGATGTGTAGTGCTTTCCCTGCAAGGTCATTGGTGGTCCCCTATGTGACAGTTGTCGTCCAGTTTCCTGAACATGCTTTTTAAGAGGCACTTTTTCCAGTTGGATAGAAAGTCCCTGCCACTGTCACTGTCATCTGTCATCTCCACAGGGCACTCCGGGCAGGCAACAGATGAGCAGCCCTGAGCCTTCTTTCCTTTCCCTCATGCTTTCATGCTTGAGTACTCCTGGTGTGTGTGTCAGGTGGCTAGGTAGTGAGGATGATGAAGGAATTTACGTTTCAAATGGTAACTGAGTGGCACCTGCAAATGTGGATGCAGCTTTGAGCTAAAGTTCTTCCACTCTGAGTCAGGATGGTCCAGCAGAGGTGATTGCTGATCTGCTTGTCCCTGTAACCTTAGCAGTCAGCGCTACTCAGATTGGGGAAGTTCTTGCTATTCCCAACCAACAGCAGAGCAAATGAATCTCTGTCTCTAAAATTCATGGTCTTTTATGTCCATTGTTATGTGAGGTCTTCAGATTTTAAAGGCCTTTTCCAGTCTAAATGACTCTATGATTCTGTGTATCGTGAAGAGTGATTTCATCCCAAAGCCACTGAATCCTACAGTTCCAGTCTCATGTTGCTAGTCTTTGTGGACTAGTTCAGAAGTTTCTGGCAAGCTGTGGGTTGGTGTCTGGTGGAGAATTGTCCTGTCTTTATGTGCACAGGAGGCTCACTAAGAGTGGCGGAGACTGTTAACCAAGAACAACCAATAACTACCCAGCTCTAGCAGGCTACCCTGCATTGTGACAGAGTGGAAGACACAGGTGACCAATCAGTTGTGAAAAACCTGCTTAAGATTAGAAATACTACAATGGTGATTTTCAAAGCATGGATAGACTACCATCTGGAGATGGGGAAACTTAAAGCAGCTTAATTCCTCTGCCATGTTATCTTCAATGAAGTGCAATCCTCAACTGAGATAAGGCCTGCATCCTATTTCTGAACCAAGATCTGCCAGAACAAGATGTACAGAACACTTGGTAGGCAGGCTTTACACTATGATTACAGTAGAGAATTTCAAAATCTCTTTAGCAGATTCAGTGCAATGAACGTTCTATGAGGTTCAGTGTGGGCCTGGCAGGCTACAGCTCGGGAGACTACAGCTCTAAAGGCTACACTTCTGAGACAAAAGCTACAACAGGCCAAGGGAGACACATCTCCAGGGAGCAAAGCCTGGTTTGGACGGTGGTCAAAATGTTCTTGTTCCATCTGTTTCAGTGTCATAGCCAATAAGTGTTAAAGCTTGGCTAATGCTGAGAGGCTCGGAAGGGTTTAGTGCACAGAAAGGAAGTGCTGAGCACAATGCAGGCCTGGAAGGGAGTCTGGAAGCTGCTCTTTATATGTTTTCAATATATGTCATCTGATGACCCCAGCTGAGGACTAATTTGCATGGATTTTAGCCTTACAAGAGAAAAATACAGTGAAAAGCAGATTTTGTGAATTGCTGCCTAGAGAGCACACTTGAGCAGAACTTACTGTGCTCATTTGTCAGCTAATTCATTAGGGTTCACATCATACTGTCAGGGTGCTTGGCTGTGTTCTGTAATGGCATTTTTTTCTGCTGCTGAACAGCAATTTTGCAATCGCTGCATCAATTATTACAATGAAAAATATTTGATATGCTATTAGATGAAAAGTAAATTTATCTTGTGCCAGGAGTTGCATCAGAATGTGATAAATGCACTTGATGCTCATTGGGCTTTACAGAGAGAGAGGCACTTGAAAGAGCAGATTGTCTAGAATGAAACTACCATCTGGAAATTTTGTCTGAAGCCTGATAAGAATTAGAGTTTAAAGGGCCACTTTAAAAATAAAAAAAAAGCTCTTTTGAGGGAAATGTATCTGTATGGGTAATTTAAAAGCCTAACTGAATTTCAATAAATTCTGATAAAGTGGAGGTGTAAATAAACCAATATTTAATTTCTATCTCTTGCATATCTAATGTTCAACAGGATCTATATAAGTTTAAGAAATGCTCCATAGTATATGAGATAATTGTATTTGCATGTAAAGAACAGTGATTTAGCCTATTTGGGTATTTTTACGTGTCATAGCAAAAGACATGCTTTGTATATTTTTTGGGGTTTGGGGTTTTTTTCTTGAAAAAAACTCATGCAAATTAGGTTCTGCAAAAATACAGTCATAATCTTCCCAAAAAGCTGTGAGCTTGAAGAAATTTGGTTTAGAAATAAACAAGGCACAAAGATTCAAGCAATTATGTGATGTGCTATTACTTAGGAGCCGAGGTCTGTCACAAATGTGTGTTTTTTCTTTGTGAGATTTTAACAGAAAACTGTGAGTCACAGCCAAGCTCTCCTAGTTATTTTGGCAGCAAGTCTTTAAATGACCCAACTGGCCAAAATTATATGTGGTTCATTCTCTTCTTCATCTGTTCTCCAAGGAGGACAAATTTGTGAAGAGCAGTGCTTTGCTTTGATGGAATCATTGTTTACTTTTATATATTTATTTATTTAATTTTTGTTACATTATCTTTTTTTTTTTTTAAAGAAAGTAAATTTGAAGCTGTTTTCTTTGAAGTTGAAGCAACAGAGTGAAGTTTATAGCTGACCTTGTTGCCTATGGGAATTCATATCACATTTTCATATACCTGAAAAAACTGAGTCCTCTGTAGTAATTTAGAGATAAAATTATTTTGTTCCTGGGGTATAAACTGTGATATTCGTCCTGGATTTTCCAGCTGTTTTGGGCCTGTACCATGGGCCATCTTTAAGAAAAACATGGCCCCTGTGGACCTGAATGGTACTCTGTGAGAAATCTGTGCTGCACATGTGTTGCAGGGGTGTTGTTCCACAGTTACTCAGGTTGTTGGAGGGATGGCCAAGGGCACTTCCTGCCACTCAGCTGACTGCTTTGTGCCAAGGCAGGTTGCTGTAGCTCGGCAGAGACCCTGTGAAGGTGTGCAAAAGGGAGGCCAGCTGCTGCTCGCCAGGATGGACCAGGGTCTCCCAGGCAACTGAAACCGTTTGGAGATGCTGGCTGTGAGAGTTTAGTGACACGGAGAGATGAGAGAGCATGCCTTAGCAACAGGCTCAGTTGGTTGTAATGAATATGTACGTCTAACCACAGATGACTGCGCAGAGAATTCAGAGTGATTTCATCTACCTGCTAACATTTTCCTCCCTCCCCTGGACTCAGAGCCAACTTACTGGTCCTTATGCAGGAGAGGATGAGGCAATTTACTGACACTGACATGATCAAACATTTTGAAGGATAGCCAGAGTTGTGTGTGTGATCTGCGTAGCAGTGCCATGCACGCCTGCGTGCCACTCGCCTACTGCTAGCATGGATGAGCTGAATTGCATTCTCAGTAAGCATTATCTTCAACTGCATCAATAGGCCTCATTAGGGGTAGGAAACAGGTCATAGGAAAATGTAGAAGACAGATTAAATAGCAAAATGCTCACAGGGATGGCTTCAAGAAAATCTTTAATACTTCATACTACTATTATCACCTAGAAAGTATATAAGACTCATCTGTAGTATGTATAGTACTGACACCATCAGAACAGGATGCATGATAGTACAGATGCTTTAGAAAGAGGGACAACTTAAAAAAAAAAAACAGAAGGGATTTTTCATTCAGTATTGTGCATATCTGTTTCAATTATTGTCTGAAAATAGTGCCGTTCTCTCTTTCCTGTATCTAATTATTGTCTTCATCTAACTTATTCTCTTCATCTATCTCTGACTCTTTACTTTTCTACATTGTCTTTTGTGGGGATAGGGAGTCTAGAGCCAGATGCATCATTCTGTCAATTCAGAGAATGTTATTATTATAGTTTTGCTATTACTTTCCCACCTGTTCCTTTTAAATTCTAGCACTTTGTTTGCTTCTTAACTACTCTCACAGAGAGATCAGAGATTTCTATTGCACTCTCCATGATGATATCTAAGTCCATTTTCTGAATGGTTACAGTTAATTTAGAACCAAGTAGTATGGCTGCATGGTTCAAATTGCTCCTTCCACTGCTCATTAACCTCACATTTATCAACTTTTAAGAAAAGCTTCATCCTTTTACTTTTGTTAATTAGATTACATGAACATAAGAATGGAGAAAATGTATATATTTGTATTGTTTTAAGAAAGAATGCATTGAAAAGTCAAGTTTAAATGAATCCTCTCTCAAATCAAAATGAAACCCTGGTACTTACTCTGTGAAAGCCAATTACTTCTGTTCACCAGCCATCAGAAAGTCATTGATTGAAAAAAAAAAAAGAAAAGAAATAGGAAAAGGGAATTATCAGGTTAACTCCTAGAGACTATTTGTATAGCCCTAGGATGCGCTGACAAAGAACTGCACATTCAAAATATGATGTCAGAGTTAAGTACAAATATTCCTAAGGTAATTTATGTAATTGGGGTCATATTCCCTAATGACTGTCCCTGGTTCCCCAAGATCAATGTGCTTTCAAATTTCAATTGCTTTTCCTGATTCACATTCAAAATTCTGCTCTACCTCATCATTAAAATTCCTGCTCAAGGCAACTTAGTTGCTCACCCTTGGTCAACATAACCAAAAGGGTGCTCCAAAATTAATCTCTATCGTCAATCCATCTAGTCACATAATTCCTAAATTACTGTCTTTTCTTTTATTATACAAAGCTGGACCTCTCTTTTGGAGCCCTACGCAAATTTTGTCCCAAGGTAGCACAAGCTATCACTTATGCTGTCAGTTATCTCTTGCCTTTTCTGCCCCTGACTCTCTTCTAAAACACTGCAGCTGCACAGGCATAAGCGAAGCAGAATCTGACCTGTAGAAACACTGCTACCAAAAAAAATGGCTGGAAGAAATCAAAGGGATCATGGTGTGATCCCAGTTTACTGTTGACTTTCCACAGGCAGCCTGTAAAAGAACATGTAATGTAGAAGTTGCTGAGATGCAAAATTATTTTCGCCAGAATAAAGTGATGTACAAAAATGTAGTTAGCTGTGTGAGCTTGTGGGAGCTTTTTGGTCTGACAGTTTGGTCAAACAAGTTTGGTCTGACTTTACCCGTTTGATTTGACTGGATTCTTACAGACTACATTAGACTTCTTTCACTTCCTAGGAATAAAAAGGCAATAATGAAAACTGTATCATTATAACTTCAGTAGACTTTGCCTTTAAGATAACAATATAAAAAATAAGTAGTGCAAATTCTGTGGTGCTAGGGCTAGCAAGTGGTTTGCCAACTTTTCAGAAGTTTTACCCACGGAAAGCAAAAAAAAGAAGCTAGTTTAATTTTTAATAATAGAGGAAGGAAATAGTGAATATTTTTATTTGTTAAAGTTTCTTTATATTTGTAAGCTTAAAAATGTCTTAGTTTGACTCCTGTGGTGTTCTTGATATATCATATGTCAGATGCTTCACTGGTAGAAATTAATTAAGCTCATTGACTGTAGCAGGTCTGCATTTTTTCAACTTAGTTGTAAAACTTACCCGGAGCAAGAACATGAACGTAGAAGGAAGACAAAATTTCATTATTATTATTATTATTGTTATTATTATTATTATTATTAGCACTGTTCGGATATATCTGTTGAATTTATGAGCTAAACACTAGCTGTAAACAATGGAGGGTAGACTAGAGGCTCCACAGCCCCTGTTCTTTGAAAAGGTGAACCTGGAAACTGTTATTTTAAGTAAACTCCAGATTCCTATTGTAGCAGCTGCAGCAGTGGCATTAACCCACTGTGAGTGTTGCAGGCTTCCCATGTGAGGTACTGAGCTGGTTTCTGTGAATTTACATATTTTCCCTAAAAATTCTTCTGAAGTTTCTGTAGCATCTGAGGTGAGCCCTCAGAAGCACATCACTGAGCAAGAGGGATTTGAAGGCCAAGAAGAAGGCAGTGGAGCTCAGTTATGAAGAGAGAACACTGCTATGGGTGCACGTTTTCTGACCTGCAGGGAAGGCTCAGATGTCCATATAGTGTAAGGACTGTAGCAGTTTGACAATTGAACATTTTTGCTTTCAATAAGTCACTCAGCTCATTATTTTCCTGGAAGGATTAGGAGAAAGTCTTCCTCAGGAAACCTGACAGGTTTTGTTTTCCTAACCCGTTCTTTAGTCACATAGGCTTTCGCCTAAGTAAGGATAGAGGCTGTAAACCTGCCTGCAGATCTATCCTTAAAGTAAACCAATAAAAACAAACAATATTGTTAAACAGGCATCTAGGAATTGGACAGTTGATACTGGAATTACCTCACAGCCATCTGGCTCTGAAAGGAAGAATTGGCTGGCAGTTCAGCTCTAAAAGAAACAATACTGGGTATTTCTCCCTGAAATTTATTTTTATTTGGAGACAGAGAAAAAAAGTATTCATTAGTCTATGGTGACTACATCGAAGAAATCTGTCCCTCACAGAATCTCAAGGAAGTAAATCACCACAAAAGACTAAATTCATACTGAGATGCATCATTTTTTATTTGTGTTTTTTTTTTAATGACTGTTTGTGAGTTAAACAAGCCTCTTTATATTATCTATCAGTGATGCACTCTCAGGCCTGTACTGTCCCCTTCTTCCTGGGAAAGTGGATGAAAATCACTGTAAGACTCTCCTCTTGTAGAGAAAAATTCCCAGCTTTTTTGTGTGGAGCGAGCAGCCATGCAGAGCAGCATCTCCACTCAGCCCATGGTCTGTACTGTCCATTGAGGTGGCTGGCCTTGGCCACGGCTGCCCATCAGGCTGGTTCTGAGGCGTGTTGCTTGTGGGCTGAGAACTTGCTCTTCTGTTTTCCTCTTGAGGGTTCTTGACAAAACTTCTGTCTTTTGATAAAAAATTCAAACTTATGCCTCTGTATCCACCTTTTATGATCATACACTAGATTCACACAATGGCCTTCAGACAATGGGCCTTATTCAGAGATTAAAGAAGTCTAAATCTTTTTTGGTTCTTCTTTGGTTCTCTTTTGGACTTCACTGGTTTAAGGCTGGGATCCTTGCTTTGCTTAAAAGGACCTCAGATGAAATGTGGAAGTGATAAAGCCTTCAGTGCTGGGTGTGATAATTACTCTTTCTTCATGTGTGGCATTTTTTCAGTGACGTTCCTTTTCTATTTGCTCGACCTACACATCACTTAGATTGCTTGAAGCCATTACACTTGATGATTTCTTTGCAAAATGAAGTGGAAAAACATATTCAGTCAAGGCCAGCCCCAGAAGAAACCCATTGTTTGCAGTGATTCAATTTAATTTCAAACATATCACATCAGTTTCTATTGTTAAGTTTAGCATTTCAGCACTATGGAACCTGATGAGATAAAATTGCATTTTCACTGTAAAATCAGATTTAGCTTTTTGAGTGATGAACTGATGAGTGATTGTATTTCATTATGTATATTGCAAAGAAAAGAACATGCTCTGCCACACAATGATAGCTTACATGCAACCAGTTTTGGTTTGGGTTTTTTGGTTTTTGGGGATTCTTTTTTTGTTTGTTTTTTCTTTTAATATATATTTGTGTATGAGATATTTGGGTCAGAAATTGCCAGTGCATCTAAGTTTTAAGATCCCCAACTTTGCCAGTGAACTTGAATCTCCAAATTTCTTACAATGTTCCTTTAAAGTGTAATGTTGTTTCCATAGCCTTGGATTCTCCAACACTCTGCAGCTGAATATTGTTGTTTGTTTAAGTGCAGTGTGATTAGCTGTCCTTAAAAATATCCTCTGTGGCAGTTTAATTGTGTAGCAGAATGCCAGGAGTCAAAGGACACAGGAACATCCTCTACCCCCACCAGATACACTTAACACATTCTGCAGCAACTGTATTACTTTAGGCTTTGATTTGGGAAAATATTCCTAAGAAAGAAAACTCAGGCAGATATATCTCGTTAAAAAACACAAGCCTTAGGAGGTGTATGAGTTCATGTCTTGGCATTTGCATAGAAAGATGTTTAAGTGTTTATATTTTCCAGAATCATGGCCTTAGCTTTATTCCCACTGGAGTCCAACAACTGAACCAGTGTTACACACCTAGATTTGGAAGGCCCAGTAATCCCTTTAATAATTTGAGTCTGCCCTTTAATCGGGTTTACAAACTCCTTGAAATGTTGCATGACTTTAAAAATGCAGAATCCTCAGAGTTTCCAACATGAACATGCTTTCAGTTTCAAAAAAATTGGGAATTGATTTGCTTACACATGATTTAAAATTGAGGTTTTACAGTTTTGACTGCAGAGGATGCTTTTCTGTAGGTAAAACTTCTGAAAGGCTGATAAATCATTTGCTCTGCATGGGGAATCCATATTTTAAAATTTTTTAAATGTAATTACATGAGTCAGAAAATCTATTCAGATATGAACAACATGGTTCTTCTGTGATATTACTGCCTTTTTATTTGCAAGAATTTAAAGAAGTTCAATGCAGCCTAGAAGTCAGTATTTTGATCTGATGGGTGAAAATTAAGTCTGGAAAGTTCATGAAGTGTAAGACTGATCAAACTAGCAATTAGTTTTTCTGTTCCCACTTGAAGTTTTTGGGCGAACTTTTTTTTTAACGTTACAATTCCCAAAAAGTCTTTAAACAGTAGACTTGAGGATCAGAAAGCTTCCTCAGTTGAATGAAATCAACTGCTACAGATTTAGGACAGTTTTCCTTAGACCATCTATTAGCAAGTTTGTAAAACACAATGCTGTTAAGCAGACTGAGAAATTTACAGCTTGAAAGTCTGCTTGAGAACACCATGAAGTCTAACAGCTATGTGCACCCTCAAGCCAGCTAGTTTGGTTTGACTTTTTCCTCCTTTCTGTCCTGTAGCTGTGAGTCTTGTACAAGTTACTCTTGTAACACACAACTTGCACAGTTATTTAAGTGCAGAGCAACATACCGTGGGCAAAAGTATAAATTAATAGAACACTTTGATTTAAGCACATCATCATCATTTTGCACAGCGTGTATCATCACAGACGCAGAAAAGCACTTGGAAAATCCGCTGTATAACCTGCTTTCTGCACGGTCCAGTCCTTTGCTTCAACATCTACCCAATCTGTCCCAAAGTCTTGTGACTCCAGCCACCATTCCTATCATCCCATCATCACCAGAACAGAGGAGTTGTTTTAGTCCATTTTTATGCCATAGTATAAAGTACATAACTATTTTGATTTACGTGTACAGACCCATAATTTTCTCTCTCTGCAACCAGGAATCAACCTCACTCACTGTTGGTTCAAACGTCCATTTTTTCTCAAATACCTTTGAGCAACAAGCTGACTAAATGGTGGGTTGTCAGGACATTTGATTTATAAGTTTTGACTAGTTATATAAACCTATGTCATGACTTTAAATTGTTTTGTCTTTACCAAATTTCCTATCCTCGTATTGATTGCTGCTGCTGTTCTTTTTATTCCTCTTAGTTTCTCCTCAGTAACATTTTCTACACTGTGATGATACTCCTCAGTGCTGAAAAAAGGCATATATAGAGAAACTCATCATTAAAATATTAAAAAATAATAAATAAAATAGACTGCATTTTTATTCATAGAATTGCCTTGCTTATTATCTTGGGATGTTACTCAAAATGGTAAAATTTAATCAGAAAAGGCAGCTAGGTGTCTTATCTAAATCTGTATACCCTTCTGTCTAACTTTCACATCTGGACTGTCATTTTGTTCTATACAATTGTGATACAATTCATGTATTACACAGGCACAAAGTGATGGTGACAGGTACAACTGCTACTTGACAACCTGTCCCAGACATTAATTTCCTTCTGCATTTAAAAAAAAAAAAAGTGTCACCTGAATATCCTCAGGACTTGCTCTTGCAAAGATTAATGTTTATAGTGGTTGGTCCAGAGAAATTCATGCCAATCAATCATGGTCCTTAAAATAGTTTAAAATGGAAGGCATTTCACAAAAGTCTTTCCTTCAAGACTGTCTCCTAACCCTCAACCAAATGGCATTCCTTAATGAATAGCTTTGAGAGAATAAAGTAATCATGCTCAGGAGTGAGGATTTACTGTCAGATTAGAAAAACAATTAAGAAAAATTGAAAAGAGACCACAAGCAAACAGGATGTCCTATAGAACTATAATTTGAGATACAGAGCTGTATTTCATAAGTATGACTAAATACTATTTTATTTCAGAAAACCAAGAGCTTCTCAAGCCTGATTTTTCCACAGCAGGAATTTCTCTGCTAGCTGCTCTTACTCCTGTATTGAAGCATTTTACATATCTGACGGTTTCTATATTTGTCGCACCATTTGCATGCAGCTGTACTTTTTGCACCATGACTCTGGGTTAGCTAAGAGTCAGAGACAACTTTGACACAGGATTTCTGTGCAAAGAAAGACCAGATATGGTTATTATTAAGCAATTACAGGCCCGATTGTCTTAGCAAATCACAATGATCACAACCCTGTTCTGTCTGTTGATGGCAACCACGCTACCTCACGCTGTGATCTTGTTAGAGCTCATAAGCAAAGCAGAGCAGGGCTGGTAAGGCAGAAAGATGAATTTGCTTTGGAAATAAGGCAGAAAAAATAACACAAAATGAATTAGTACTTGAAGAGGTAGCGTCTCATACAGTCAGCATTGCCAGTTTACAGAATTTTATCCTGAAGCTTTTGGTAGTGCAATTTTTCTTGTCTCCTGATTTTCTAGGCTACTAAGGAAAAATAGGTTTAAATTTAGTTAAGGAGATTCTAGATAGTAAAATTAGATTGTAAAGATATCCCTCGTGTACATGGTGAGATGGTAAAGAATACCTATGTTAGTCTAGTAGATACTCTCACAGTCTTGATGTCTGACTTACAATCTTTGAATACCTGCGCAAAAATGGAGCACTCCACAGCAGTACGCTTTTGATGAGACACAGGGCTCACCACCATTGTGGCAGTTGTATTTCTGACCTTAGGACCCTGACCTCTGCCAGGAGTGAAACACCTGACCAGCCTGCGCTTCAGGAGGACCCTGGGCAACAGCCTCTCTGTGCTGACTAAGTCAAAGCCTGTATTTTTTTACAATACCAAGTCAGAATAACCTTTCATTGCAATAGGAAAAGCTGTCCCTGCACTGTTTCCCATGACTGCTGCTTCTTATCCTCACATCATTAGTTCCCTTGTACTAAGTCAACCTCCTGTCAGCTGTACAACAAAGGATTTAAGATCTGAAGTGGGTTGAAACACACCACAATTGGGGGGGAAAAAAAAAAAGAAAAAAAAATCATAATTAAAAAGCAGATAAATTAATTTTGAAACAGTTGCATAGTCCCAGAAACCTTACGGATTTTAAAAATTGTCCTCACAAACTTCTTAAACAGTGATAACAATAATGACTTGTCTTGACAACTGAAGCTATGTATAACAGAATTGAAATGAAAGAAAAAAAAAAGCAATAACTGAATGCTCCTTAGAACACCCAGGAGTGACCCATCATCTAACTGCGTCTGACATGTGGAATCAGAGATTGAAAAAGAGGCTGTTCTGCATAAATGTGTGTGCACCAGCCGGGAGGCAGTGTGAGTGGGTCACTTGGTTTACCCGTGTCAGACCTGATGGGTCTGCTGAGAAATGCTTTGCCCTCAGGCAAAGTGCTGGAAGGGTTCTATCAATTTTATTGAATTTATTTTAAAGGTCTTTGAGTCATAATTTCTTTCTCTTTTCTGCAAGGCAATTCATTCTGTGGTTAATTGTGAGCATAGCTGAATAGTTTACGTTAGGCCTATAGCAATATTAGGGAAAAGGTTTGTCAAAGAATAATGTAGCTACTGGAAACTGAAGGTGCCTTATTGTAAATACTGGAGGCAAAAAAAGTCCCAAAGCAAAAGATTTGATGAAGTAGACAAATCCTTTGTCACATAACAATCTGCAGCATTCTTTCATGTAGTAGAAAAAGATACTTCAGAAATCTGAGTAAATACAAGATAAGAAGCCCTCTCCCACTCTTTTGGCTTTTCTATTCTAGATTAAAAGATTGAAGTGGTAGAATGATCACATAAAAGTTTTCTATTTGGCATGTGGCAGATTATCCCTTTGCCAAACATAAATACATAAAGATCTCTGTAAAGACTTCATCACAGCTTGGCAGTAAAGAAAAGCTGAGTCTTAGCTCAAGGGGAGACATATATGAAATTATTGCATGGAGTGACAGAAGCACAGCAGGAAAGGGTGTGCTACTTATTAAGAATTACTGTACTTCCCTTATGTAATCTAAATTGCACTAGGTCTTTTCCAACCCTTGAGCAGACAAACTCTATAAAGGAATAAAGACGCCAAGCACAGACCTTAAATTTGCAGAAACCTGCATTGATTTAAGAAGTTCTTAACCCATAGGTGTTTCTTGGAACCTTTCTTTCGGGGATACTTGGTTCCCAAGCTCTTCCACTGAACAGATGGAATCACAGAAGCATTCTCTTTGGAGCATTTAAAGAGGTGATCTGAGTTAATTTGCCTGATTTTGCCTGATTAGGATGATGAACAATTCACCTCTTATTCCACCAGAGCTGGAAGACCTATCAGCTCCAGCTGGTGGATCTGTGCAGGCCTGAGGCTCCACCTAGCTCTGCAGGGGCAGATCAGCTCTGAGTTTTAAAGTGCAGTTCACAAATTCACCCTAGGTCATTAGAAAAGCAGAGTAAAACTCTGATTTTGTTAATCAGAGATCATTATCTTGGCTCAAACACTGCCTTGAGAAAGGTCATCATTTAACTGTTAACAGTTTTGTCCTTATGGTCTGTCCCTTGAGTTCCTCTGTTTAACACATGCAATTGCTTTCCATATATATAATTGGTTTTGAATCACCTTCTTGAATGACAGGGGATATTGCTTCCCTCTTAGACCATCAGTGATACTAAAATTAGCTCATCTTAAAAGCTTTGACACTTACATGAAGATATGTTTTTAATATAACTGTCATTGCTCACTGCAGCTTGACCTTAACTTGGGCTCTATAACAATTAAAGCATTTATCTAATGAGATCATATCCAAAACTACCAGAATAATGTAATATGCAATGCCTGATTATATATTTTTAATGCTTAGGGGTTTTTTTTAAGTACCCTTACACTAAATAAGGTCTCCAAGAAGAAAAGCACAAAACGTATTTTGCTCAAATAAAAAGGTACTAAGATTGCCTTTTCTCTCTTTTCTGTTCATACTGATTATGAAAGGAATACCAGTCAGGTCTTGGGGTGTTTCAGCAGCCAAGCAATCATGTTTCTGTTTGCAGCTGTGCCAAGCAGAACAGTGCCATCTAGTCGGCTGCAAGGCAGCGATTCCCAGTGCCGCGGTGTGACCTGACCAAGTGGGGGCTGTAGTTCCCCAACAGGTCAGTTCATTGCTGTTATGACTTGGTTTTATGGAGGACTTTTTCTGAACTGCTGTTATATCAGCAGCAATGAGGTGGTTTCAGACTAACTTTTTTTTTGCACTGTTTGTGGGATAGCCTGACCATAAAGGAAATAGAGCTGAACAACTGTTCACAGAGTTTTAAATATGTGATTCGAATTACAATCAAGCATCGTCATGATCCTGCTAGCCTGATAACACAAACTAGATTTGCTCCTATGAGCTTATATAAAATCCAAATTTTTTTTTTCCACATTATTGGATAAATTACATTTCTTTAGTTAGCAGAGAGCAGTCCCCCATGAAACAATGTATTATCCTAGTACAGAAATTAGGACTACATTACTTAGGGAAGAATAGAGCACTGAGAGAAACTGCCTGGTAACTAAAAGGCTGGAGTAGAAGTTTCTGTGAAAAAGCCCAAAAGTTGGAATTACTCATGTTGACACGAGTGCAGATATTTATTTTTATTTTCAGAAGATGCAATACATCATAACAAAATTTTATATATAATTTGTTGTGAGGAAGTGATCCTGTGGTTAAGTGCCAATACTTCATTTTTTGTCAGCTACAGATGGGTGTGGTAGGAAATAAATGGCTCTTGCATGCTGTAAAACCATATTCAGACTGGAATTATATATGGAGATTAATACAAACTCTACAATGCACAAAGTGATTTCTGCTCTCCTTTCATCTGGTTTAAGTTCAGAGTCTACTGGGACCATCAAATTCAGCAAAAATAGAGTTAGGGCTCAGATCTTGAAACATTTATATTGCTTCCATCACCATGGTGCCCAGGAGCCTGAAGCCCTGGTTCAGACTTGTTTATCCCAACAAACATGACATAAGAAAGAGCAGATTGGACACAAGGCAGAGCGGTGTCACTAGCCAGTGCTGACTGCCATTGCTGGAGATGTCCGAGGAGAGATTTGTGCGAGTCTTGGAGGGACATGACCCAAAGGCCTCCTTGAAAAATTAGAAAGTGGCCAGTGGAAGGTGGTATTATGGGAATGGAAGCTGTGAGTTAACTCCTGACTTAAGATGTTCAGATGGAATAGACAGAGGCTGTGAGGAATACAAGACACACAGTGTGTAACTGGAGAGCAGCAAAAGGAGAGTCTATGGAGAGACAGAGTGACACTGCTACAGCCACAAGCCAAGAAGGTGCTCCTTGAATAAAAATTTTGACAGGTACAAGAAGACACATGTCAGAAACAGCAAAAAAACCTGTCACAGCAATCAAATACTGAATCATAAAAATTTGGCCAAATATTTAGCTGCAAGATAGTAAGAAATATCATAACTTAGAAATATTATTAGGAAAAACTGTTGGTGATTTGGAGTTGTTGCCAAAGGTGCCAGGTGTGCTGTGGACTTGACTGACATGCTAGATGGAGGCGGTTTCCATGGTCATGACCAAAAGTGCGGGAGATATAAACACAGACAGGACCAACCGCACACCAGCAAAATAAATGGCAGACAGAGTGGGACAGAATCGAGAGCTGATGGGAAGGCAGGCTCACAGATTTAAAGTCATAGAGAGGTTGAGCAGAAAAAATTGGTAGACCCGAGACAGACAGTGGCACTGAGGAGATGTGGGTGATGGAGAAGAATCTGGTCATGAGGAGGTCAGAGCAGAGCCCCACTTCCTGAGAACAAAGGCAGCTGTGTGGCCTCCATGGTAGCTGAGGAAGTTGTAATCAAAGCCATGAGCTGAGTGAGGAGCTAAAGATGAAGCATTGAGCATGGAGGAGTCAGATGAGGAATAGAAATCCCTGTCATCACCCAGATGAATTTGTCAGATTTTTAAAGGGGGTACAAAACAACATCAAGACTGTGGTAAGCTCATGAAGTTCAGAGAAGGGTGTAGACTGGTTTTTAATTAAAGTGGGGAGAACTTTAATGAACTAGCTGACAATCTATGGTATTCCTTGTAATGGACTGGAGGACATGGTGGGAAGGTCCCTGGGTACCAGATAATAGTTGGCAGGCAGGTAGGGCAGAGCACTTAACCATGGGAAGCAGGTGGATGAGACCACTCTAACATTTCTGCTCAAGTAGAGACGTTATGGCAGAAAGACTAGAAAGTATTTTAAATGAAAATTTCCACTTTGGCTCCAGAGAGACTGAACACTCTCCATGGGTACATGAAACTCCTCTGTGAAGGCCTCAGATACAAAAGAAAACAGAACTGCAGCCCTGCACCCCGTGCAGAATTGATGAGCGAGTAAATGTCGTTCACTGCAATAGGGCCTTCTTGGCCGAAGAGCTTTGTGGACTATGAAAATCCCAATTTTGTAGAAGTCATTTTTCCTTATGTATTTCCAAAAGGTGAGAACTTCTTTAAGAGCAAGTGGAAAAGGGAAAAACAGATAAAATCTGCCTTAGTCTCTGTAAAGACCGTACGATAGCTGAAAAGCATGGCAAGGAAACAGACAATAATAGTAGTAATCAGAAAGTATGAGTATACTAGTTGTACACATATATCTATCCAGCTAAGTTTGGGCACAAAGAGTTAGAGTGAATAGGGTGACATCAGACTGGTGACCTGTCACTACCAGGGTTCTGGAGGGCTCCATCCTCAGCCCTGTGCTCTTCAACATCTTCATAAATGGCTTGGACACAGGACAGGAAGGGATACTGAGCAAATTCACAGATGATACACAACGGGGAGGAGCTGTTGACTCCCTTGAAGGCAGAGAGGCCCTGCAGAGAGATCTCCACAAATTATAGGACTGAGCTATCACTAACCATATGAAGTTCAACAAGGGAAAGTGACAGATTCTGCACCTGGAATGGGGCAACACTGGATGTACGCACAGACTGAGGAATGAGATACTGGAAAGCAGTGCTGAGGAAAGGAACCTGGGAGTCCTGGTCAGTGGCAAGCTGAATTAGAGTCAGCAGTGCCCTGGCAGGCAGGAGGGCCAACCGTGTCCTGGGGGGCATCAGGCACAGCATCGCCAGCCTGGCAAGGGAGGGGATTGTCCCGCTCTGCTGTGCATGGGGGCGGCCTCACCTCGAGTCCTGGGGGCAGTTTTGGGTGACATAATAAAAGAAAGACATTAAACTATTGGAGAGCATCCAAAGGAGGGCCATGAAGATGGTGAAGGACCTTGAGGAGAAGCTGTATGAGGAGCAGCTGAGGTCACTTAGTCTGTTCAGCCTGGAGAAGAGGAGACTGAGGGGAGGGCTCATTACAGTCCACAACTTCCTCTTGAGGGGAAGAGGAGGGGCAGACACTGATCTCTTCTCTCTGGTGATCAGAGACAAGACCTGAGGGAATGGCCTGAAATTGTGTCAGGGGAGGTTTAGGTTGGATATTAGAAAAAGGTTTTTCACCCAGAGGGTGGCTGGGCTCTAGAACAGGCTCCCCAGGGAAGTGGTCACAGTGCCAAGCCTGACAGAGCTCAACAAGCGTTTAGACAAAGCTCTCAGGCACACGGTGCGATTCTTGGGGGTGGTACTGTGCAGGGCCAGGAATTGGACTCAATGATCCTTGTGGGTCCCTTCCAGTTCAGCATATTCTGTGATTCTGTGATAATATATGAATCCTGAGAGTATGCAGTCCTGTGCTTATAAGGGACCAAATCATCAGCTAGTGCAACTCTATTAATATCCACAAAGCAACATGTAATTATATTATAGAGTGTATAAATCTTGTTCTGAGCCTTTGATTGCTCATTTTGAGGTGAGGAATCTATTCTTCTTAGCATCTATTCTTCTTCATTCCATTTAGGAAAACAAATAAAGAAAGGTACTGATAAGTCACTAATATTAATGGAGACTGCCTGAGTGGATTCGCCATTCAGAAAACACTCCTACAGCACCTACTCTATAATTAAGTAGTATTTGTTTTGTATTCCTTTATATTGTGTGCTCTCAAAGTATGTTTTGGAACAAAAAGTAGTTCACAGAATTGTTCTAAGCTGTAACAACAGATATGTTACATTCATAATTCTGTTTTGCATTTGGACAGAAGTTCATTTATTTTACCTTGGGTGCCTTACACTGGGGGAAAAAATATTTAAAAAGGGTATTTTTGGGTATATAGTTATTTTCTCCTGGTATGTTTTTTTGCAGATGGTGAAAATATTTTTTACAAAAATTTAGTAACACAAAGAGATTAAAAACATTCTTAGTTCTGAGCTGGGCCAAGCATAATAAAAAGTCAGGACATGTGATGATCTGAGGCTTTGCAGCCATGTGTTACTGTATGGTTGTAGTGTGGTAGCCATGCCTAGTCTGGCCACCTGCAGATTTTATATCAGGGCAAACCTGATCCACATCGCTCTTCAGTGCACTACGGTTTTCTTGGAAAGGAACGAGAATGACCAGGCAAGGCTCTCCAGCGGCTCCTTCCGTCTTGTCATCTAGGTAGCTGTGTAACAGGCACCTAGGTGGGTGTACAGTTCCCATTGGAGAGTTCACATGTCCAGCAAGAGATTAAATTGACCAATAACCTGCCAATATCCCTTCATCTTAAAAACCTGTGGCTGTAGGTCTGATTAGGTAATGCCTCTTGTTCTGCTCTATAAAAGCAAGTGGTCTCTTGGTCAGACTATATCTGTGATATATTTTATTGCTTCATTTTATTGCTGTCATATTAGTTATGGTCATGATCTTACTAGATATAGTGAATTCAAATTCAGACTTGATAGAGGAAAAAGTACTAAAAATTTAATGAGTAGCCATATTCTGTACTGAACCAGTGCCCTGGCATGGGCTTGTCTCCTGGAAATTCTGCCTCTTCAATTATAGATTAAGTTAAAGGTTTACTGCTTGCAAGAACAGTGCTGTACAAACCTCCTCTGATTTAGTCTGAAAGAACTAATGCCTTTGATCCCACATATGTAGGTGAGGGTTGATCTTGTGCTAAGAACTGGGGGCAAAGCAGGCAGTCCTGGTTTCATTTGCTGCCTGTGCCTCAGACTTCCTATGTAACCCAAGACAAGCTACTAAGCTCTTTTTTCATTATTACATGCTCTTTAAAACTGAGATACTAATACTTCCTTTCCCTTTGTATGCTCTTATTCTTGCCTAATAAAATACTATGCTTTCTTGCTCAATGTAGCTGGTGTTGCATTTGTGTGTTAAACAAACAAGTACATGAATACAGAACTCCCTTTCTTCATATCTATGCATATTCAGGACTAGCTCATAAATGCAAATTGGTCTTGAATGTGAGTGCTTGAGCAGTCTGCCTGTTCAGCTGGTTGCAGATATATTCAAGTCTGAGTGCTGATCCAGAGTTGTTTCCAACTGAACTTGATAAATAAGGTATCCGTTTTCAGGACCTAATAATTCAATCAGAATTAAGCTAGTTTTTTCTTTATATAGTGGTCATTATCAAGTAATGAGGAAGGTTCATTTCACCATGTACTTCTACTACTTAGGTTATTTAGTTGGAATTCTTAGAATCTTTTTCTTCCAGATTTCTAGTGCATTATACTGGAGAACCAGCAACTTTGTAAATCAAGAGGTTATTTCTCTCTCTTTGCTTTCCTGGAAACTTTTAGTTAATGAATTTTTAATGTACATAACAATCAACTTGGAATTCTCAACTGGTATTTTCATGACAAACTGTACCAGCTGTGAATGACCATAAGGCCGCCCTTTATGATTTTTCTCAGACAATTTCCTTACAGCCTTAGAATGCTGAATAAAAGATTTATGGCCAGTGTTAGTGGAAAACTCATAACAAACATCCCTATCAGTTAATGAATAGAAATATATTTGGATTTAAGGTTGATAGTGTGACTAAGCTGAGAAACAAAGCAGTGTTATTTACATCTCTTTACAAAAAACAACAGAAATGAAGATTTTTATCACATATCCTGACTAATCCAAACTTGAGTAAATATGTTTATTTTCTCCCCAAAGTCTTCCTGCAGTTTCAGTGGCTATGACTTTATTCTTTATATACTTTAATCCCCAACAGCCATGTAGATGTTCTTTTGTGCTAAACTAATGCTGTATACTTGAACTTAGCTGTAGATAGAGGGATTGATCTCTGATGCAAAGCGTTGCCATTAGGGCAAATCACACCTATCAGCTGTATCAATGACAAAATACCAGCTTGTGCCAAAGAGTGGGAGAGAAACAGGGCTGTGCAATCCCACAGTCTTAATAATGTGGTTTTATTTTGGAACAAAAAGGGGCTTGTTGGCTCTGATCATCAAAACAATGACAATTTTTCCTATGCGTAGGATTGAAGATGTGTTGGTCCATAAAAAATGCAACATTTTGTTCTTTTATTAAGCATGCGCTTGATCTCTTTGTGGCATATTCTAAAAACAAAAATTTCCAAATTTCTCCACACATGAACCTGAGAAATCAAATAAATAGCTGTTGATCTTCTGTATATCTTGCCTATAAGATTGATATATTATATTTTTATAATTTTATTTGCTTAGATATTCTAAGGCTTTGTTAATACCTACCTGCTTTGTTTGGCAAATATCAAGTAGCAACTAGTGTCATGGAGGCTACTAGTATAGCTTAGTTCAAAATGATTACTCTGTGCTGTAAGTATCGTTAAATATTTCCTAAATCCAAAGTGCAGAAGGCATCTTGAGGTTTGACATGCAATAAAACTGCAATTCCATTTGCTTCAGATCAATGTAACTTTTTATTGTATTATGCTGAGAAAGCCATAACCTTTGTCCTATTCTTCATCAGATTTAGAAACTTAGTTCATGAAAGCTGTCAATATAAGTTTAGATACTGTTGTTTTCAGCTTTCTGTAGTGCAGGTAACCTCTCTGAGCTTGGGTGCCTCCAACAGCAGAACTGTGGTGGGGAAGAGACAAAGGACATATCTCTAAGTGTTGTAAGGCATGAAAACC
>VZRJ01008300.1:0-17848 GCA_013397565.1 Ptilonorhynchus violaceus
TTGAGATGGACAAGCAACACACGAATTGTAATCAAAAGTCAAGGAAGTAAAAGAAGTTTTTTATTATTTTCTGCTACTACTTTTATACCTTTTCACAATTGCTGTGTCTTATTATGATTGGCTGCTTAGCAAACAATAACCGTGCTGTCTTTAAAACAATGACCATTCAGGCAATAATACAATTAGCTATACAAGCAATTAGCTACATATTATATGCAAGTTCCTTCTGATATACTCTTGATATTCCATAACAAGAACATCTTCTCCTTGTGTGCAGAACATCTTCTTTCATTGATTATCCTCTTGGCTAACACTGTGACTTTCACTGTGGCTGCAGTTTCTCAAGTGCAGATTTTGAGTGTTTTTAGGTCAAACTCCATGAGACTGTCAGACAGGCTGTCAGCCTCATCAAACTCATCAAATCCCACAAGTAGTAGGAAATGCAGGGAGAGGCAGGGGTAGGCCAAGTAGGGAGAGGCAGGGGTAGGCAAGACAAAGAAAGGCAGAGGAGATGTAGGCAACTCAAGGCAAAGCAAGGGATGGGTATGCAAGACAAGACAATACAAGGCAAGGGAGTGGTAGTCAAGGAATGGTCAGGCATGGCAAGGAAGAGAATGACCAGGTAGGCAAGGCAAGACAGGGTTAGGAAAGGCAAGGAGAGGTAGAGGTCAAGGAAGTCAATGGAGGAGCAGGCAAGACATGGCCAGGTAAGGGAGGTCTATGCAAGGCAAGGCAAGGCAACAGAGGGGCAGACAAGGTAATGCAAGTCAAAGACGGGGAGATAAGGTAAGGTAAGGCAAGGCAAGGAGAGGCAAGAAAGGGGTAGGTAAGGCATGGCAAAGGATGGGAAAATGCAATAAGAGAACAGACAAACCCAGTAACAGTCCTTTCTCTGTCATTGGGTGATCCTCTGTTGGGGCAGAGAGGTTGCGGTGACTCCTCTGCGGCTGCAGGGGGCGCTGTGGCATGAGCGCAGCGACCTCTCCACGTGGCAATGGCGGCCAAAATGCATCTCTGCAAATATGCAGAGAAATGCAGGGCAATGGTGGGGTAGGCAGGGGAAGGCAAGGGAAGGGAGTGGTAAGCAAGGCAAAGCAAGAGATGGGTCTGCAAGTCCAGACAAGTGAGAGGTGGGCCATGAAAGGCAAGGCAAGGGAGTCATAGCAATTCAATGGGACGGGTACATAAGGCAAGGCAAGGAGAAAGGTAGACAAGGCAAGTCCTAGAAGTTTTAGGCAAGGCAAGTCCTAGAAGTTTTAGGCAAGGCAAGGCAAGGTAATGGAAGGGTTGGCAAGGGAAGGCACAGCAAGTGATGGACTGGCATAAGAAGGCATGGTGGAATAATAAAGACAAATCCAGTGAAGGGAGAGAAGGTAAGACAAGGCAAGGGAGGGGTAGGTAAGTCAGTGCAGTATCAAAGTAAAGCAAGGGAGGTGTAGAAAGGGAAGGAAAACAGCTGGGCCCAGTGTTTCAGGTGCAGATGATAGGCTAGCCAGTGGAGATAAAGACCAGCCCCAGCTTTCTGTTCTGACACCTCTGGTGTAGGAAATCCAAGACATATAAAATTTTTTATTGTTGGCTTCAGATTTCTAGAGTGGGGTGCAGGAAGTGAATTAGAGTGCCTTTCCTTGGGAAGTAAAGGATGTAGTCCCAGCTTTTGCAGAGCAGATGATGAAGTATTCTGGGGAGGTAAGTTCCAGCAAGACATTCCTCGCACACTTTGTACAGGAGCGAGTCTTGGACATATGCCATATTGGAGCTTGTGTCCAATTTTCAGTTCTGGGCTCCTGAATGTATGTGACAGTGCTTTTACATGGGAACACCTAGACCCAGTGTTTCAGATGCAGATGATAGGGCACAGGAGCCAGGAGCAGCTTTCTGTCCTAGCACATTTTGTGTGGGAGGAATCCCCCAACATTTTCAATTGTTGAGTTGGTGTTATGGGTTCGACAAATAAATTTTTTGGGAGTTTTTGCCCCATCTAGAGGGGAGACCTGTGTGGGAGGGGAGGGGTTGGCCGGGAACTAATGGGCGATACTTAAGAACAAAGAAATTTGCCCACACACCCACATGCCACAACAATCACCGAGAATGGGCGATACTTAAGGACAAAAGGGATTGCCTGCCCAACCCACATGCCACGATAATTTCCCCAGTTAAAGAAACAAGAGCTGGGAGTGTTGGCGAGGGGATTGTTTCCCCAGAGGCAGGAGCTTATCCTTGCGAGAGGGAAGGGGACTTTTTGAGACTTTGACGAGAGGGGGCAGAGGCCGGGCTTGGTCTCTTCCCTGCTCAGCATTTGGCGAACATGGTCATGTCTGCAGCGTGTGCCGGTTTTTGCTCCAGGAACACCACTACACTGCTACATCTCCGCCCGCTCACTCCAGAGCACTGCTACACAGTGATGTCTCCGCGGGGGTCCTGCCGCAGCACAGGGGACAGCGTTATGCTGTAACCAGTCGCCGCCCAGAGCCACTCGCCTCTGCCGTCTCTGTCGCCAGCCTGGGTTTTCTGTTGCATGTGGGTCGGCACCAGGTCTACTCATCTCTGCTGTTCCTGCCTTCTGCTGGCCCCTCGGTGGGTGATACTGAGGTCCATTGCTCCCCAGTCAACCCTGCCTGCCTGCGCTGTTTGCTGCCCGCTGCCGAGGTTGGTGCTGAGCTGGGCTGTTGCCCCATGGGTTCGCACTGGGAGCGATCTCCCCTCTCCCTCTCCCGTTTGCCAGAGCTGCCATTGCCACACGGAGAGGTCGCTGCGCTCATGCCACAGCGCCCCCTGCAGCCGCAGAGGAGTCACCGCAACCTCTCTGCCCCAACGGAGGATCGCCCAACGACAGAGAAAGGACTTTTACTGGGTTTGTCTGTTCTCTTATTGTTGCTGTACATCTGTCTTGTTATATATAGAGAGACATATAATCCTAGTAAAGAACTGTTATTCTTTTTTTCCCACATGTTTGCCTGAGACCCCCGTAATTTCAAGAGTATAGTAATTTGGAGGAGACAGGGGGGTCATCCTCTCTATCCCAGGAAGGTTTCCTGCTTTCCTTGGCAGACACCTGTCTTTCAAACCAGGACAGTTGGTATCCAAATTTTGGAGTTTACCTTCAGAAAAGAGATGCCAGTGCTCTTCTGTAAGACTGCAAGCGCATAGTCCTAGTGTATGTACTGCAAATAATTGGGTGCCCAGGGAATGATAGGCATATCAACAGGTTTTTTCATCTGGCACCATTTTTGTGGGAACAACACAATATCAGCAATTTGGCATGTCATCTCCACATTTCAGAGGAGGTCTTCTGAAATTTTTGGCTGAAACTCCCCAGATGTTTGGGAAAAGCAGAGAGCTGGGGCTGTTTCCCATGGACCTTCCAGAGTCACTATAATCCAAGGATCTGAGGAGGCTTTCACCCAGGGGTGCAAGGATCCCTCCAATCCCTTCCCATGAGGGTCTCACCTGGCAGGTGGCTTTGGCCCTGCCTCTTGCTGCCTCATGCCTGGCCTCTGGCTTGGCAGCATAGGGAGGGAAAACTTTTCAGGATGCTCTTGTTCCCCTGGGAAAGAAGGAAGCTCTTGGGAGCAGCCTGTGAGGTTGTGTGGTCACCGGGCTGTCATCACCCCATGTGGGACAGGGCAGCAGGCACCCATCCCATACCTGTTCCGACTCTGTGCTTCTCGGCAACCTTCATGTGTCGGGTAGAAAAGGCCTCAGACACAGTGAGCTGAAACCTGGAATCATAGAATGACAACATCCTGAATTGGAAGGGACCCACAAGGATCGTCGGGGCCAACTCCAGAAGCAAATGATGCCACAGGCTTGAGGAATGGCAACCCTCACACTCTGCAGGCTATGAAGGAACCAAGAAATCACCAAGGAAATGCACTCACCTGGGGAACACGCGGGCCTGTGCAGCCTGCATCCCCTGAGCAGTGGTTGCTCCATTGTTGACACCAGCACCCGGCACCCACAGCCTCTGCAGAGTGACAGGGAGCTGTCAGGAGGTTTCCACGGAGGAAGCAGACCTGACTCCTACTCCTATAGGAGCCACTTCTCCAAACCCCTCTTCCCAAACCTCATTTGTAAACATCATGGAATCACAGAATCATTAAGGTTGGAAGAGCCCTTGGAGACCATCAAGTCCAACCAAGACCACCACTAAACCATGTCCCCAAGTGCCACACCCACATGTCTCTTAAATCTCTCCAGGGATGATGAGTCCACCACTGCCCTGGGCAGCCTGTGTCAGGGGTGGACAACCCTTTACATGAAGAAATTTTCCCTAAAATCCCACCTAAACCTCCCCTGGTGCAATTTGTCCTGTCACTTGTTACCTGGGAGAAGACACTGACCCCCACCTAGCTTTACTCTCCTTTCACGTAGATGCAGAGAGCAAGAAAGTCCCCCCTGAACCTCCTTTTCTTCTTCAGCTGCTCCTTATCAGACTTGTGCTTCAGACCTTTTCCCAGCACCTCTGCCCTTCTCCGGGCACACTCCGGCACCTCAATGTCCCCAAATTCCAGCTCACCGTGAGCAGCAGAGCCACCCAGTTGTCCCGGTTCTCCAGCCCTGCAATGCAGCTGCAGTAGAACTGCATGCACAGGACATCTGAGGTGGGCCGGGACAGGCCCTTCCTTCTGCAATCCCCTTCCGCCACCTCCATTGTGCCGTCTTTCTGCTGACATCACAATGCACCTCCCCGGGTCACCAGTGACATCACAAGGTGGCACTCCCCATCAGTGGCTGCACTCTATGGTGATGACTGGGGGCTGCTGGGCACTGCCCAGAGCAAGGAGTGGGGTCTGGGGAGTTGTTCTGGGGGGTGTGGGGGCTGTTCTGGGAGGGCCTTCAGTGACAGGCAGGGCAAGGGCTGATTGGAGAGGAATTTGGGGAGCAGAATGGAGGGGTGCTGTACCATCAGCATCAGCAAGAAGCAGAGTTGCTTGTTCCCCACACTCCTGCGGCTCTCCACCAAAGGTGAAGGTTTGGGGAACACCCCAGGGGCCAGGAAGAGGGTTGGACAGAGCTGGGGCTGCTCTCAGGGTCCCATGGGCATGGCATGTCCCCCTACCAGGGCCAGCTTCCAGTGGGAACTGTGACCTGTCAAGGTTCTAGCTCTTATGGGACGTTTGACACCTCTCACTGGGCTCTCAGGAACCAGCTGGATTTTGGGGTGCTGTCTCTTTTTGGGGGTTGGATGACCACAGCCCCCAGTTCTGAGCGCTTTCCACACTCCCAGTTCTGCCCCAGCACTTCTTGGGGAGCAGATGGAGTCAGAACCAGAGGCACAGCCCAGTCCAGGCTCTTTGTCAGCCCCAACTATCACTCCACAGAGCTCCCACAAGTGGAACTTGATGCCTCTTTCTGATACTTTCCAGAGCTGGTGGCCATCTGGGATGTTGTGTCTGCATATGTCCTAGGACAGATGAAACTGCAAAAGGTAGGCTGGTGTCTTGGTTGCCTGTGGTCCCCCCTCCCTGAGCATAATGGCACCACCCAGAGAGAACCCCTCTTAGTGTGCCCTGAGCTGCCAGGGGTGGAGAGATCTAGCAGAGAGGTACAGGATGACGCTCGGTCCATGCCAAGGGTCATCCCTGGGAATTTTTCCCTGGGTTGGAATTGCTTGGGATGTTCTTTAGCTGAGGAATTTTTGTGAAGATTTTGAAGAGAGAAAGTAAGAAAATGGAGAATGTGGGGTTTTCCCACAGTTTTCACATTTCCTATTGTCAGAGACTGGATTAGATCAATGTCTCAATATATTTTGGGCTTGTAACGCCAGTGTCTCTGTCTGGTGGGAGGGGCAGGCCGGGCTTTGGGTGGGTGAAGCAGTGCCCTGGCCCGCCCTCACACGCCCTAGCCCCGGCAGAGCTGTAAATCATGGCACCTTGGGAGCCATGTTACCCCAGCTCTTGATTGGCTGAGAGACTGGAAGTCCCACCTAGGGGGCAGGCCCACAGAGGCCCAAGGGCTTGAAAGAGGCCGACCTGAAGGTAGCTGGCTGTCTGGACCCTGCCTTCTCTGCACCTCATGGGGGAACCTGGGAGTTGGTAGCTATACGTGTGTTTCGCTGTACCTTTTCTGTCTTTCTCTCTTGTCCTTCTAATCCTCTTTTCATGGAATATTTTGGGTAACATAACATCTTAAGGTTTAAAGGTTTTCTAGGTTAAATGGGCTAAGTAAATGCTAAATAAATGCTAGGTAATGCTATGATAAGGTGACTCCTCATTTGTCACTCCTAAGGTTTCATTGGATAGAGAGGTGACCTGGATAACCAGCTGGGCAAAAGTTGTCACCTTCAGCCTTTTAAACAGCTCATCCTTTTTATATCTGTAATTTGGTGGTTTTTCACCTCTTGAGACTATCTGGTGGTGATTTCTCCTTTATGACAGCTAGAGTAAAGGAACCTTGAGTTTAACCGCTGGATTTAAGGGTCTGGGGTGTAACACCTATCTCAGCTGTTTTGTCTTCTTCCCGGGCAGGGTATTCTTGTCCCAGGACTCGGGACCTTCGCTGTGGTCCACGAGCAAGTCAATGGTACAGAAGAGGTGTATGTGGTCCGAAGACCTGTGTTCCAGCTGGACGTGGATATGTCCTGTCTGCGGGAGTTGATGTTCCCAACAGTGATGATCCCTGGTGAGAAGGGATCATGCTCCACATTTGCGGCGACTGTGTGGCCTCTGCTCTTTGGAAGAGGGGGAAATTGCCTCCAAAGCTGGAGGACAGCTTGAGTTGCCCCCAGACCAAACCCCTCTTTCTATCTGGGATTTTGGCGTGAATCTCACATGAAAATTTTCTCAGCTGTGGCACTGACAATGCTCTCCTCCTCCTCTTCACAGGTGACATCGAGATCATGCCACTGGATTACTTATGGCTGTCGCAGACCACGTCCCTCCCACCAGACGTGGTGAGGGGCTGTGTGGAGGAGACCATCCTCCTGTACTCCTTCCAGCTGAGGGACAGGCAGCGCCCTGTCTTTGTCTTTGAGAATATTGGCATCCTGTCCTGCCAAGACAATGGCCTGTGCATGCAGTTCTACTGCAGCTGCATTGCAGGGCTGGAGAACCGGGACAACTGGGTGGCTCTGCTGCTCACGGTGAGCTGGAATTTGGGGACATTGAGGTGCCGGAGTGTGCCCGGAGAAGGGCAGAGGTGCTGGGAAAAGGTCTGAAGCACAAGTCTGATAAGGAGCAGCTGAAGAAGAAAAGGAGGTTCGGGGGGACTTTCTTGCTCTCTGCATCTACGTGAAAGGAGAGTAAAGCTAGGTGGGGGTCAGTGTCTTCTCCCAGGTAACAAGTGACAGGACAAATTGCACCAGGGGAGGTTTAGGTGGGATTTTAGGGAAAATTTCTTCATGTAAAGGGTTGTCCACCCCTGACACAGGCTGCCCAGGGCAGTGGTGGACTCATCATCCCTGGAGAGATTTAAGAGACATGTGGGTGTGGCACTTGGGGACATGGTTTAGTGGTGGTCTTGGTTGGACTTGATGGTCTCCAAGGGCTCTTCCAACCTTAATGATTCTGTGATTCCATGATGTTTACAAATGAGGTTTGGGAAGAGGGGTTTGGAGAAGTGGCTCCTATAGGAGTAGGAGTCAGGTCTGCTTCCTCCGTGGAAACCTCCTGACAGCTCCCTGTCACTCTGCAGAGGCTGTGGGTGCCGGGTGCTGGTGTCAACAATGGAGCAACCACTGCTCAGGGGATGCAGGCTGCACAGGCCCGCGTGTTCCCCAGGTGAGTGCATTTCCTTGGTGATTTCTTGGTNAACAGGTATGGGATGGGTGCCTGCTGCCCTGTCCCACATGGGGTGATGACAGCCCGGTGACCACACAACCTCACAGGCTGCTCCCAAGAGCTTCCTTCTTTCCCAGGGGAACAAGAGCATCCTGAAAAGTTTTCCCTCCCTATGCTGCCAAGCCAGAGGCCAGGCATGAGGCAGCAAGAGGCAGGGCCAAAGCCACCTGCCAGGTGAGACCCTCATGGGAAGGGATTGGAGGGATCCTTGCACCCCTGGGTGAAAGCCTCCTCAGATCCTTGGATTATAGTGACTCTGGAAGGTCCATGGGAAACAGCCCCAGCTCCCTACTTTTCCCAAACACCTGGGGAGTTTCAGCCTCAAGGAAAACAGGTTCCCTATTTGCCCCATGCTCATGCTGACTTCTCCTGATATTTCTGCAGTGTGCTCCCCCCATGCCCAGCCAGCTCTCTCAGGATGTGGGAGGCAGGTGGGCAGAAGTCAGCTCCTTCAGCCAGGCCTGACGCCACACTCCTGGCCTCTGAGAACTGCCAGAGAGCTCTGCAGGTATGTGCCAGATAGATGAGACCTGAAGGAAGCCCCTCAAAAGCTTAGCCTAATCTTGCCTGATGCTTCCAGGAGGTCTGGCAGCTCTCTGCAGAATGGGAGCATGGAAATTCCCACTGGAGAGAACGGAAGGTGGAATGGGCGGTGTGGGAAGCCTGGGCTGCTGGGGAGGACCAACAGGTTCTGCAGGTACAGGCAGAGACCCTCTGTGTCAGGGCACCCTGGCTGACCAGAGAATCCCCCCGGAACGGGGGCACAGGATGTGGAATTGGAGGCTGGAGGCCAAGGGAGGACTGATGGGGCATGGGACAGGTCCCTTGGAGCAGCTGTGTGCTTCTGGAGGGCTTAGGGTGTCCCAGGGGGCTTTGGGGATCCCTGGGGTTTGGGGGGACTCTTAGTACCCAGGGAGATGGTAGTCCCTGGGAACCTGGATGGGGAGAGGGGCCTCAGATGCTATTAGGGTGCCCTGGGGACTGTGAGTGTCCTGAGGCTTTAAGGGGACTCTTTGGATTCAAGGAGATGGGGGTCCCTGGGGCGCAGTTGCGGGTCACCCAGCCACAGGGCAGGGGTTTCTTCACACATTCCCCAAGGGACAGCTCTGAGGGGCAACAGCAGACATCAGCCATGGTGGGGAGCCAAGTCTCCTGGCTCCCACTTTTCCAGGGGTCCTCTGGGAATTGGCACCTCTGGTTTGCTGAGAGTGTCTTCTCTGGCAGGTATTTGGCACTGGAGGTTCATGGGTTCCCCACCCTCCATCCCAGCCCCTGAGAAAGGGGGTCACTGCAAGATGGGGGAGGACTGGAACCCCCCTCCCCACGGAGAAAATGGCAGAGAGATTCCAGCCTGGGACCAGGTGGGTGAACATGGGACCAGATGTGTGGACGTTGGACTGTGTGGGCACAGAGTGGGGCGAGGGGAGAGGCAGATGGCAGCTCTGGGATGATTCCCCGTTGACACAGTGAGCTGAAACCTGGATGATTCCCCGTTGTTGCAGACACTTTTCCCCACGAGCCATTCAGGTGCTGCATGGGCTGGAGCCACATCAGACGCGGAGGAACATCTTCATGTTTTTGGCTGAGAACAACCGGCGGAGGCAGGAGAAGCAGAAGCAGTTCTGCAGGTAACTCCAAAGGGATGGAATTCCCTCCTTCCCTCCTCTGAGGCTGGCCTGGGGGACAGAAGCAGGATCTGGAGGCTGCCTTTGGGCTGGACTCCACTGACTTCCACCTGGACACCAGCATCAGCTTCCCACGTAGGAAGGAAAAGTTCTGGCTGAAGGCAGAGGGACTCTCCTGATGGCTGGCTGTCCCCTTCCCAAACTTGAGAGCGTGTCCTTCCCTGGCAGAGTCCTACCCCAGGACACCTTATCCTGAGCAGGATACCTGTAGAGGACACCTGTATGGGACACCCAAGGTCTCAGCCCAACCTGGCTTTCCCTCAGCTGCACCAGGGACCTTCTTATGAGCTGGGAAATCACCAAAGGCATCTCCATGGACACCTTGGGATGATCCCATCCCAGGTGGACTGAACCAATCCTGCAGAAATTCTCTGCCTTCTCCCCACCCATTTGACTGGACACCTCTCTCTCTCGCCTCAGCTCCAGGTGCTGGTCCAGTGGCTGAGGGTTCAGGGCTGGAGCGGTGGCTGCAGCAATGGCTGCTGGTGATGAGGCTGGGAGGCTGCTCACCTGCTGAGGTCCACCTGTGGATACAAAATAAATTGCTCTGTTCCCACTTGGACTGAGTGGCCTGGGCCTGGTGATGGAGCTGTCTTAACAGCTGGGACCATGCTGGGACCATGGGGGCTGTGTTGGGGGCACATGGGCTCTTCAGGAGGTGAGGAGCTGGGTTTGGCTCTTGCCTCGTGCTCAGGGTGGGACCAAGAAGCAGGTAGGTCAAGGTGGACACCCTATTTGCAGGTACCTGTTAGACACCTCCTGTTCAGGAGGAACAGGTAGGTGAGGCCCCTTCACAAGCCCTGGTCCTCGTGGGGAACCTGTGCCACTCACCCCTTTCACTCCCCCTGCCACCCCCCTGGTACCTGTCAGGAGGAGATCTCCAGAGTGCATTTCTTGGCACAGGTGATACAGAACTGTGCTGGTTTGACTGTAAACCAGCAGGGGAAATTAACCCCACACAAATACCTCCAGAGAGATTTAGGTCAAAATTACAATTTTAATAGAAAGGTTAAAATAAATGCAGGAATACAGAAACACCGGCCTAAACCGACAGAGTCGCAGTACAGCCTGGCAGTTCTTGCAGTCCTGTTGAAGGTCTGGAACTGTGGTTGTGCAGTGGTGTAGAAAGGCCTGGTCCTCTGGGTATCCAGTGGTCGCAGTGTTGTTGAAAGCGGTAGTCCTGTAGAAATGCCTGGTCCGCTGGGTATCCAGCAGTCTGGGTGTCCAGTGGTGAAGGTCCCGTCCTCTGGTTGTCCAGTGGTGGTCTCTCTCAATCTCCAAGCCTGTTTTTATGTGGTGTTTCCTAGCTGGTACCTCCCTCAGGGGTGGGGGTTTCCACAATGAAAGGGAATGTTCCTGATGTTCTACTGGTTGGTGCTTATCCAGTTCGGTAATGGGCCATTAGCAGGGATAATCCACTCGGGATGGGTGGTGCTTCCTGCTGCTGTCCAGGATAGTTATCACAGTTGAGATAAGAGATACTACACCACCACACATGATCTGCCTTCCCTCGGTCATAGCCTCAGGGACCAGGTGTGTAACGAGCTGCTGTGAATGAGTCAGTTTATCACGGAATTATGTGGGCGGTGATAGAATATCTCCTTTTTCGGTTAAGCCAGGAACTAGGAGGGAGAGGTGCCCAGGGAGGTGCCATCATCCATGGGATCATTGATGCCTGCTGTGATGTCACTGCCCAGCGAGATGCCACCATATGCCACCATCCAAGTGGAGAGACTGGGGAACATGGGAGGGGGGGACACTGGAGAGCAGCAAGGGACAGTGGGAGCATTGGAGAGGGCACTGGGAACAGTGCAGGAGACAAGGAGCAATGGAAGGGAGCACTGGGTCCACTGAGGAGGGCTCTGAGAACACTGGGGAGACTGTGGAGCACTGCAGAAAGCTGTCACTGGCCTTTACCTCCCCTGGGCAGCCCATCACCTCCCCCACCAACACTGGGGCTGGACATTTTCCTTCCCCAGGAAGGGAAGGCACTGTCCTCCTCCTTCATGAACCCACCTCCCAGATTTGGGTACCACTTCCAAAATTTGAACACATCCAGGGCTTGCTCCCACACAAAAGGTGTGGGGGCAGAAAGGTCCTGGCCTTTACCTCCCCTGGGCAGAAAAGGCACCAACACACCAGACTGGAGAGCACAGAGGTGCCTTTGTGGGAATGAACACCTATTGCTGCAGCAAGTCTTATTGCATCCTAGAACTAGAATCACACCCAAAAAACCAGACTCAAGGGTTTGACAAACAAGGAATGATTTTTCTTCCTCCATAAAACTCCAGCTTTTAATAGAATCCCACACGAGTTTCTGATCGATCTTGTATGGTGGCACCTAATGTGGATTTTCAGGGGGGTTTGGTTTGGGTTTTTTCCCCCTGCTCATCATTCACCAGTGACCAACCCTGTCACTTAGCACAGTGGCAGGGCACTACAGCAACAAGGTCCGAAGCAACGCTGAGGATCCAGAATGCCCACGTCCTTCATTTTAGCATCTTTCCAGCAACAGCAAGAAATCCAAATGACAATATCCTTTCAAATGCGCTTCATCAGTCAGAGGGAGCTAGGAATGACCTTCCCTAAAACGTTGAGCATGGCATATTTATTCATGTAAGTTACTCCAGAGGAGATTTCGATTGAACGCGGAGAAGAATTTTTCACAATGAGAACAATCAGCCGCTGGAATAATCACCCCAGGGAAGTAGTGGATTCCTCAACACTGGACACTTTTGAGATTCAGCTGGATCAGGTGCTGGACCAATCTTGTCTAGACTGTGCTTTTGCCAAGAAAGGTTGGTCCTGGATCCTTGAGGTCCCTTCCAAACCAAACTGGGATTCCACGAGTTTATCAAGCAATGTGCTCTCTACGCTCCGCTGAACCTTTTCTGAAAGCAATACCCAAAGGCAGCTTCTAGAGAAAAATTGAGACCTATCTTCCTGGAGTCACGGTTGTTTTTCCATCCCTCAGAGCTGACTGAGCAAGGACTCATAGGATCAGCTCTGCCCCTAGAAGAGCAAGTGGCACCAGCCAGTAGCAGGGTGTATGTCAAATGCTACAGGACAGAGCTTGTGGAGCAGGTGTTGTCCAAATTGTGGAGCCCCCTCCGACACTGCTTGGTTGCTGCCAGGCTAAGCAAATCTTCTGCAGAGGAAACAGGACCCTTTGTGAATGAGTTACTCCCTCACTAAGACCTGCAAAGAAATCAGATGCTGAAGGAGAAGAAAAGCTTCTTGTGGCTGAAAAAAGGCTTTTCACAAAGCACTCTTCTGCGTGGGTGACCCAGAAGACCCAACTCCCACCTATAACCCAAGCACATTGTAGAGGCAGCCTTAGCACTGCCATTCTCCTTCACCCCTCCACACATAGCTCTGGAAAAGGACTGTTTCCTTTTGCTCATGTGCAAGAAGCTGCTTTTCTCTTTTCACTAACTCTGGCCAACTTTCTTTCCACCCAGAGCCCTGCATCTGATCACTAGCCCAATTAGGCACCATGTGTTTCTACAGGGAATCGCCTGGTAAGTAGTAAGTAGACAGAAAGAGGCAAGTGACTAGTGACAAGGCAACCCCACTCATTGCGCCTTCCTCCAACATCTTGTCTTTTGGGGGATTTGGTACTCACAGGAGTTGCTCTGTGTGATGGCAATTGTTTGCATCTGTAACAGAGGAGAAAGCTCTGGTTGACAAAAAGTGTGTCAAAAAATGCTCCAAAAAGACAGGAACCACACAACCCTCCTCATTTCTTCACTAAGTAGCAACTCAGAGCACTAAGGAGCTCTTAGGGACAATGAAGACCTCCAAAACTGCGTGCACACACCCATCAGCATTCTCCATCCAAACCAGATCAGTGTTACTTCACACCTCTGCAGAGCTGTGCACTCAGGACATCCCCTTCATTTTCACAGCATTTTAGTCCACAGCAATTATCAAGAACTGGTGAATTTCCCAGAATCACTTGGTTTCTCCCAGAGTGACCCTTGCTGCCACACTGTCTTTATTCTCCCGCAAGCAAGAATGTCAATCTGCTGTTCCTGCTGCTCTCAGAAGCAGATGCAAAGGGAATGTGGCAGAGAGCTTGAAGGTAAAATGCTCCGGATCCTCTGAAGCTGCTGGGAGTTTCTCCGTTGCAGTCAGAACACTTCCCAAGGCAAAATGAAGATTCTAGGAAGGAGCTGAGCTTTAGGGTGTAAGTTCCCATTAACTTCTAGTTATGTAGAAATGCAAAATTCAGCCAAAAAAAAACAGAGTGGGAAGGAGGGCTGGGAGTGTCATTGTCTTCCAGTGACAAAGGAACTGTTAGGCTCAGATTCAACAGAGAATCTATGGCACCGCTAATCTCAGCCTGCACGGTGCTCATGGATGCACGGGGGCTTCTGCTGCACAAAATAACCGGGGGGGCCCTGGGCACAAGGAAACAGATTGGAAAGTGATCTCCTGTTCCAACTCACAAGATCCAGTGCTTAGCTTTTGGGAGCACTGTACCTCTGAGCATTGGCATCAGCAATGGCATTTGTCCCCACAAACATTGTGTTTTGGTTATGAGAGCTGAAAACCTGAAAGAAGAGCCTGGTTCAGTGTCACGCGTGCCCTTCTTCCCCTTCTTCTCTCTAGTCAAGAACACTGGGAACAAAACCACCTTTGAATACTACCACGAACAGGCAGGCTGAAGAGTCAGAGGGAAAGAAGAGTGGAACATCCTTAGACGAGGGTGAGGAAGACTGGAGAGGGAACAAAAATGCTGCAGTGTAAGCAACTGAGCTCTGCTTCCCCAGAGGTCACCGGTCACAGCTCCACAGCCACAGCTGCAAGCTCGGGAGTTGGTTCAGAGGAACACACATTTTTTCCAGTGGTTGTCTAAAAGCACAAAGCCCATGCAAGCAAGGTGACAATCCTCTCCCTTCAAGTTTGAAAGAAGTGACTGATACTTTCTAACTAATTTATCACATAGGAAAATAAAGATCCCACAAGTTTTAGAAATACAGGTGGCCAAGTAGCGAAGAAAGATCCAACTGATCTGAAACCATGACTCTGAAGAATTAAATCACCAGACCAACTCCTGTCAGACACCAGAGAAATCAACTCATACACAAAACCATTCAAAACCACATTTCTCTCCATTTCTGCTGCTCACTGAACTACTAGAGCTACTTGGACAGAGGAATCAAACAGGTAAGAGATAAAGGAAACAGAGCTGCACAGCAGATGCTTTTTTGGCTTTGGTAATCTACACAGCTGCAGTCAAGACTCCAAATGCATTCCTGTCTCTCAGAAATTTGGCAGCTGTGTTGTGTTGTCTTGCCCCACTACAAGACACCTCTGTACATGACATGGTTGGCTTTGACCTTTGCCTCTTTGTGCTTTCTGTAGCTGCAAGACCCTCCTGCACCTACGTTGTACCTTCACCTTGAGTTTGTCCTTTTGGACTGTGGATGGTAAAAGATCCTACCTAGACGAAATGAAGGAGAGGCCCAGCAGCTCTGAAACAACCCACAGAAGTTCATGAACATTCCCACTGGCTGTAGTCCAGCAGTCCAGGAAAACCACCCATCACCCTACCTAGAACACTCGCCTGTCCATTTCTACGCAGGTCTTCACTGCTCTAGAATCATGGAGGTGATGAAAGCACATCCTTTAGGTGTTTTTGGTCACTCTGTCTTTAGGGAAATGGATCTCCAAGAGGGGTTCCTGTGGAAATTAAGGCTTTCTGGTGGCAGATGTCCCTGCATAGCCATCACATGCTCTGAACTGACATCTCCCAGCCACAGCCAGGAAGGAGGAAGCCAGTGCAGGCAGAGCAGCTCTAGATACTATAGAGGGTAATGTAGAGGCAAGCTGCCAGCCTGGGTCAGGAGCTGCTGGCTGACACACAGGGCCCAGCAGAAGCACTCCAAGCCCAGCTGTGCAATGTGTGGCAGCTCACTTTAAGTTTTACTAAACTAACAAGCCCTGAGAAGATTCAACGAACAAAACCTGAGGGAGTTAAAGGCTGAACACCTGTAACCCAGAATTTACAGCCCTCCAAGTGCATGTTGAAGTAACCGGAAAATAAAGAAGAGACTAACAAAGACAATCCAACATGTGCTAGAAACTCCCTGTCTGGGAAAAAGATGATAAAAAGGCTAAAACATGTGGACTAATTAGCATGAGAAGCGAGAAATCAATAACCAATAGAAGATAAAATACTAATTAATGAAGAGAATTATGTAATTTAGAACCAATGAACATTAATTTCTTTGTTTCTAAAAATGTGTAAATAAGTGAAAAGTTTTGAAAGCAGTGTGCATGTGGCTGGAGTTATCTGCTAAGCAGCCAGGCCTGAATAAAGTAATGACTACTACTTAATACAAAAAAAAATAGCATTAGAGAGCTTCATTTATCCCAACATTTTTGGTGACCCAGATGAAACTCTGCTTCTGACACTCCACAGATTCACGGGATCGAGAGGCACTTCGGCGCCCACTGAAGGTTCTTCCAGGAGATCCTCTGATGCCCTAATCCAGTGAGTTCAAGGTGTCCTGGAGTGTTCCAGTCAATTCCATGCTCCACTGCTTATGCCAAAAAATTATTATTGTTTTCTCTTCTCACGTCCCACCCTTCCCCCTCCAGGCCAGTATGTGAGCCTGGCTGAGATGCTGGCAGGGGGCAAGGCCAGGAGTTGTTCTCTCTCTCTCCTGGTTCAGGATTGGGGCAGCAGCACCATGCTTGCCGAGGTCTGTGTGTTCCCTGCTGGGTACTGCCACACTGTGACTTAGCGGTCTCTTACTGGGGGTGGGTTGTTCTGTGCCCAGGTGGGAACAGAGAACAGTCAGCATTTTGCCGGGAGTGGCTGCCTGCTTTACTATACTATAATCCAGCTCGCTGCCCAGGCTGCTGGTGGCTTGGAGCAGCGTGGTTCCCACGGCACTGGGCAAAGTGGTTTCTCTGCATGGCTGGCTTGGTTTTTGGCCCAGGCAAAAATCTTTCCCTTTCCCTGGATTAGAGAACCTAGAGTAGCATCTGTTGACTACTGGGAGCTGAACTGAATGGGCTGCTGCTCCAAAATCTGCAGGAGCGGGATTGGTGGGAATGGAGCGGCTCTGCTCGGCCCCAAGCCCTGGAGAGCCAAGCTGGGGAGAGAAAGCACACCAAAGCCTGCAGCCCAGCTGTTTTTGTCTGCCATGACTGCTGTTGGAGAAAAAGTCAACACCAGGTAGCCACTGGAATTTTTCTCTGCTCCTGGACTGCTCCGTAGGAGGGTCTGCTGTCCCTCCACATGGAAAGCTGGCGCCAACATTTTGGACCACATGTTGGGAAAGGCGTATTCGTCCTGCACTACCTCCACTCTCTCGACACTTGCTGGGTTTTTGTTTCTCTGTGTGTGTGTGGGGAAGGGGGTTCTGATGGTTTAGTGCTTAACAGTTATTTACCTTTTTCCCTGCCTTGTGGGTAGGCATTCTGTTTGTTAATAAACCATTTCATTTTCTTTTCACTTTTGTCTACTAGTATTCATTCCCTATTGGTGGAAGGGGATTGTTGGAACCCTTTTGGAGAAGAGGATTCACTCCAGAGAGTCCTCTCTTAAATTTGTCTCAAAACTGAGAGACAAGGCAAGACCCCTGGGATTTTATTAAGGCATTACTGAGAGTATAAAAGGTTTACCCAGCCATAAGCTGTGGCAAAAAATCACTGCAGAAATTGAGCTCTATAATATAATTAGGTTATAAAAGTGCTTATATAAATGTAAAAAAGGAGTGTGATATTTGGGTTATAGAAAGGAATCACTATAAATTATATAATTGGTCATTTTCTATTAAATATAATTGTAAAACTATTTAAGTGAGTATTGGACAGTGCAAATGTGGTTCCCAGTCCCACTGCCTCCATATTAGTCAGATACAGTGCTGTGAGAACACGAGCCATGTTGTAGAGGGGTTTGTCAAGATTTTTCCTGTGCTTATTTAACCCTATGATGAGCATTAACACCGGAAATGTAAAGCATTTTGGGAGCTTGCCTGTATGATATTCAGAAGGACACGTCTAGTATAAAAAGAAAAATTCACTTGCTCTGAGAGTGTTAAATGTGTTTGTTTATTGTGTGAATTTTAGAGTATTTGGTGTGTTTTAAATGTTTAATGAAGGTAAATTGCCAAAGCTGCATCTAAGGTTGGATGGTGTGTTTAGGGCGATAGTTATTGTTTTAGTGATAATTATTGAATGTGTGTTAAATCTTTGGTTATTTTTAGTGATTGCAAGGTCTGAATTTGTGAATCAATATTAAAGTGGTTGTTAGTGTATTAGAGATTTCATATCATATTGGGATTAGGCTTGTCTTCACAAATCTGGGAAAGGGGAATGCTCACCTCTAGGCTGTATTCTGCAGCACTGGAAGAAGTTTAAAGG